>PVIA01003431.1:0-169507 GCA_004024845.1 Tonatia bakeri | reverse complement strand
CATTTTGAGCTACATGTAATTAGATATATCTTAATAGTGTCTAACAAAAGCCTTTGAGCTGAGAAATCTAAATAGTAATTAAGCTATTTGACCTTGACCAAGTTACTTAACTTCTCTGGGTCTCAGTTTTGGATCATGTTTTTTGTTATGGGTTGAATTGACTCCCAAAATTTTATGTTAAAGTCCTAACCCCTGGTACATGTGAATGTGACGTTTTTTGAAAATAGGGTCTTTGCAGATGTAATCGAATTAAGATTAGGTCATTGGAGTGGGCCCTAATCCAATAGGACCAGTGTTCCTTTAAAAAGCAGAAAACACCTTGTGAAGACAGACACATAGGGACAACACCAAGTGACAACAGTAGCAAAGATTAGAGTGATGTAGCTGCAAGCCGAGGAATGCCAAGGATTGGCCCCCATGAGAAGCTAAAGAGAGGCCAGGGAGGATTTTTCCCTATGGGTTCTGCAGGAAGCATGGGCCTGCGCACACATTGATTCTCCATTTCCAGCCTCCAGAACTGTGAGGCAATAGATTCCTCATGTCAAAGCACAGTTTGTGGTACTTTGATGCAATCCTGAGAAACTAATATAAAGGTTAAATGAAAAAGTTTGGGACCTAGCATGACTTTCAGCTCTAATACTCAATTTCACTTGCTTTTGAGTTAATTTATAATTAAGAATAAGTTCTTTAATATATTCATCAGAAACACACGCTACCTTTAAACAGTAAAAAGTGCCCTTACTGCATTTATTACAAGCAAAATATATTAAAGATAATTGAAAGTCCTCGCAACTAACCTAAACTCAAAAAGCTACTGAAGAAAAGCACAGTGAACCTAAAAATTAGTAAAAGGAAATAATAAAGATGAGAACAGAAAAATATAAACTTGAAAACAAAAAGTAAGAAGAATAACAAAGTTAAAAGGTAATATCTTTAAAAAACCTAAAATAAATGTCTAGCAGAAATTATTAATATTTTAAAAGAAAAGCCACAAATAAACAGTTATAAGAATTAAAGAGCCCTGGCTGGTGTAGCTCAGTGGATTGAGCGCGGACTGCGAACCAGGCATCGCAGGTTCGATTCCCAGTCAGGGCACATGCCTAGGTTGCAGGCCATCTCCCAGCAACCACACATTGATGTTTCTCTCTCCCTCTCTCTCTCTCTCTCTCTCTCTCGCCCTTCCCTCTAAAAAATAAATAAATAAAATCTTAAAAAAAAAAAAAAAAGAATTAAAGAGATATAAATACATACATCATAAATATTCTTAAATCATAGAAAATTTCTATGATAATTTCAAAAATATGTTGGAAAACATTAATAAATAGGTAATCCTCAACAGAAATATAAATTCCATAAATAACATAAGATAGAATGGACAAGCTTTATAAACTAAGAGCTTTAAGTAAATTGAATCAGTAATTAAAGGGATCTCACTTCCTCTCAGGACCACAGGCTTAGCTGGTTTTACAGTCAAGCCTAACCAAATTATTAACCCTTTGAAGAAACAGATGTTTCCCGCCTTACACATAGTTCTGAAAAATAAAAAGAGGAAGTCTACACAACTTATTTTACGAGGCTAATATCATCTTGATTTAAAAACACACACACAATAACAAGACAAGAAAACTCAATTATAGACCAATCGACCTGTGAGAATAGATGCAACTTAAGACTCCAGTCAGAATGGAGGAATAGGAACTAGATTTAATTTCTTGCCTAATAGAACTAAAACACTGGACAATATATATGAAACAGGCTCTCTCAAGACACTCGACACCAAATAATGAAGGAAAATAACCCCTATGAAAGGAGAAACAAATAAAGTAAAAGTTTCAAATTCTCCAGTTTACTGCCTGAATAGTTCCCTGGCCATGGTGCGGGGAGCAGCTACCCCGGGAAAATTCATAAGTTTAAGGAGACAAGGTAGCCAAGAGTGAAAAATTCACATAATAGATTATCAAAAAGGAAGGAGTCACATGGAGAGAACTATGATTTGCTGAGCTCCCCTCTGGAGTATTCAGGTGAATACTGTACAGCACAGTGTGAAGAAACTACCCAAGGCCAGAGGAAACAACCAACTTAAAGAATTTGCAAGGACCCTAGATTAAATGCTGCCCTTCCTACCTCCTAAAACTTAAAAACAAGACCACAAAGCTCAAACTATTTTCAAGTAGCTTAAAAGGCATCCAGGAACAAAGCCAAAATATCAGTAGGAATACAAAAATATCTAGCACCCCCCTCCCAATAAAAGGATAAAATCCACAATGGTTAGCATACAATTAAAAATTATCAGGCATTGAAAAAAGCTGGAAAATGCAGCTCTGTGTGTTGAGAAAAATTAATCAATTGAAACTGATCCAGAAAAATGATACATAATAGAATTAGCACATAAGAACATTAAAACATCACAATTTACAATAGCCAAGTGCTGGAAGCAGCCTAAGTGCCCATCAGTAAATGAATAGATCAAAAAAACTGTGGTACATTTACACAATGGAATTCTATGCAGCAGAAAGAAAGAAGGAGTTCCTACCCTTCATAACAGCATGGATGGATCTGGAGAACACTATGCTAAATGAAATAAGCCAGGCACTGAAAGACAAATACCATATGATCTCACCTATAAGTGAAGCCTAATCAACAAAACAAACAAACAAGCAAAATATAACCGGACACATTGAAATAAATAACAAACTGACAGTAACCAGAGAGGAGGAAGGAAGGGATAATGTGGGAAAAAAGGGGAAGGGTTGTCAAGGAACACGTATAAAGGACACATGGACAAAGCCAAAAGGAGGTAGGATCAAGGGTGGGAGGCGAGGATGGGGGGGCAGGGAGGAGTGGTGGGGTGAAAATGGAGACAATCGTATTTGAACAATTTTTTTAAAGAAAGAAGAAATAAAAAATATATCTAAAAAAAGAACATTAAAAAATTTATTATGACTGTATTCCATATGGGTCATGGAATACTTGGGTGTTCTTTGTATTATTCTATACAGTGGCATGTTTGAAATATTTTATTTTTTAAAGTAAGAGATGCTTAAGATGGCACATGTAGTTAGTGGCAAAACTGGGATTTGAACTTAGGTAGTCTAACCACTGAGACTTTCTACTCTACATTGCGTCTCTGAAACTAGCAAATGTATGACATCATACATGCATATGTACAAATATATATACTCCATATATGTATAGACATATGTCATATTTAGTACTTAACACATTGTATGGCACATCAAAACCATTCAACAAATGACAACAATTATTACTACATTAGTATACTTTTTATCCCCTGTAATTATATGTTTATATATATGGAACATACATGTTCTTCTTAGGCCTATATCTTAAATTTCTTCTAATGACCAAATATGTTTAAGAATGATGACAATGGCAGAGAACGATGGTGAAGTTTAATGGTTAGGGTGGCTCACCAGACCCTACATGCTTTCAGGATGAGTTATAGAGATTGTGAAATGTGAAGGATTCATTCATTTATTCAGCAACATTTATTGAGCATCTATCATGTCCCCCAAGCTGGGGATTCAATAATTAAGAAGAAAAGGAAGGAAACCAGGTTCCTGCCCCAAAGGAGCAGCAAGGTCCAATAAAAATATAAAGCAAGACCTATATGTAATTTTAATTTTCTAGCAGCCACATTTATACAGTCAAAAGAAATAGGTTAAAAATAATTCTAATAGGTTTTATTTACTGTATGTGAAATATGTCAATATTTAACCAGTGTATAAATGTACTAATGGCATATTTTACATTTTTTTCTGTACCAAGCATTGTAATCTGGTGTGTATATCACTACACTTGGAGGACGTTTCAGCTCATACCAACCACACTTTAAGCACTCAGTAACCACATGTGGCTAGTAGCTGCAGGATTGGAGAATACACTTCTAGAGGGTATAGTAAGATGAAAAGTACTGTTGACCCTTGAACAGCATGGGTTTGAAATGCATGGGTCCACTTCCACACAGATCTTTTCAATAAATGTAGAGTCAGCCCTTTGCATCCACGGATTCAACCAACCGTGGATCAAGACTACTCTGTGGTGGGGAATCAGTGGGTGTGGACAGCCAACTGTATGCATTCTTCTATACCATTTTATGTGAGGCACTTGAGCCTCCAAAAGTTTGGTGTCTACAGGGGTCCTGGAACCCATCCCTCCATGGATACCAAGGGATGACTTGTTCTGGGGGGACTCGGAAGTTATTGCAGAAAGTTGGCACCTCTAAGCTCCACCTTGTTCAAGGGTCAACAGTAATTCAAAAAACATGCGAACTAAATGCAAGTTGAGATAAATGGTAAAAGCAAGGAAAACACAACATGCTGAAATATAAAATTACTGGGTAACAGAAGTAGACTGGACTTACTTTAGACCTAAGGAACAGATTGCTTGGGAAGCCATGAAACAAAGGAAGGGAAGTGACCTTTACTGAAATCCTAACTACCAAGGGCTTTGTTTTATCATATGGCATGTGATAATGTTCTTAAAGAACCACTCTATCCCAAAAGAAGGAATCTGATGCTAATAAATTCATGAACAAAAACAAAAGAACAGCAGTCATTAAAATAAACCAATTTTGTTTTGTTTTTTTTAACAATAAGAGTTACACTGAGTATCAGACCCTTTCCTAAATAAATACTTCGGTAAAGTAACAGATGACACATACATAATCTGTATTTCATTTGGATATAAGTGAAACTTTACATAATATTACATAAATTATCTAAATGCTTCCAAGCAGCATAGTCAACTCACCTTTGGGCCTTGTACACCAACCCCCACTGGTCCTCTAGGTCCTGTAGGTCCTATCTGGCCTACTTCTCCCTGATACAGAAAGAGCATTCGAAGGATATTTGACTAGGTCAGGAAAATAAAAATAATATATTTCTGATCTTCTAAGAGCTGTCTCATATCAACCAAATAAGAGAAAACTGAGCTTCATGTGCTCAATTTATATACATATATTCCCCCACCATATCTGGAATGTGTACATGTATAATGGTCTGGCTTAAAATGCAGGCTATGTAATATACTCAGATTGATTTTACGGAGCCCCCCCTGCCCTGCCCCCGACACGTGAGAAGCCAAGACGACTGATGATCAAGGACAGCATCATGACCAGAGACAACAGCCTGAGCGTTCAATGATGTTGCCCAAAGCAGAAATCTCAAGGACAGTAACAGTGTTGAACTGAGCTGCTTCTCACATGGGCATCGTGAAGGAGTGTGCTTGACGGTGAGACCTCTCAGAGAAGGATTTACTTATTGAACAACGATTGGTGATTCCTTGAAGCAACGTGAAGGACTGCTAATGAGAGAACAGGAGCCATACCTCTCCCCAAGGGCTAAACAATAGTCCTAACTTAGGAGGTAATTCAATTCCTAAATTTATAGAAAATGTTTATATATTGGGTCATTTCTGACTCCATGTCTTTCACTAAATGTTTTAGAGGTTGGACCCGCTGGTGAGAATGAGAATGAGTCCGCCCAGGGGCCATGCAACCACGTGTAGTCTCTGCTGCTATCACTACTGCAGCTGCTAGAACAGGGCCTCCTAAGTAAGAGTAATAAAGAAAAGAGCAAATGATGGTTGTGTAAACAGAAGCTTCTATGAGCATAAAGGACATATATTACATTTTCTAAACCACTAAGAACATCAGTAATATTTTACATTAAGTAGAGATATCTGATTTTTAAGTTCTTTTTAGCTGCTGCCTTCCACATGCCCGGCCACTGCCCAGAAAACCGTAGTTAGACAACAGACGTATTCAACTCCCGTCTCCTTGAGAACGTTACCTTGGAACCAGGTAATCCCTGTCCTGGGGGTCCTTGTGGACCAGGGGGACCAATAGGACCTTGGATTCCCTTTAAAATAAAATTTTAAAAAATAGTATTAGTGAAAAATTAGGAAGAAATATGAATGAGCAGTTTTAAATCCTCTAAAGTGATAATGAATCACTAATACTCTATATTAGTTGGACAAGATAGCAGAGGCTGCTAGTTGAATCATAAAACACATTCTCCTCTCCTCCTATCGAAAGAGAAATTTCAGCCGGCCCACATGGCTGCCTAGAATAAAGACCGCATGTCCCAGGCCCTGTGGCAGCTAGGTGTTGCCATATGACGGGATCCTGGCCACTGGAATGTGAACGGAAGTGAGGTGTGTAATTTCTGGTCCATGAGAAAGTGGAGGTACGCCTCCTCCTCCCCTCTGCCCGTTCTCCAGTGGATGAAGGGAAGACGTGGTGTTGTTCCTGGAGGAAGAAGCACCCTCAGGATGGCAGACGAACCATAATGAAGAAGCCTGAACCCCGGAAGAACAGAGCTGCCACAGCAGCTTGGAGTTCTGAGTAAGAGAAAGGACACTTCACCTTGTTAACCCATTTCCCACTCAGTCCCACACAAGCACACCTGTGCCCTAGCTGTACCGATGGGCACGTGTCAAGATGTTACAATGAAGGTTTGACCTAGGCTGTTAGAAGCGATTGACAGCGGACAGCAAACTGACAGATGTTCGAACATTTGCCTCTCACTCGTGTTGTAGGTGTAAAAAGGGAAAGGAGACAGCATGTATAATGTTGTTCTTTGGAGAAAGGAGCCATGAAAATCTTTCTCTGGAGAAAATGAGAGGGGTTTAAGTTGCTTCACTCTTTACCCCATTCTATAAAGGAAACTTCAATGAAAGTACTTGAAGAAATTAATTTTTTAAACAATTATGAAATTTTATTTTTAAGAACTCTTCTTATTGAATTTATTGGTTAATAAAATTATACAAATTTCAAGTGTACAATTCTATAACATCATCTGTGTGTTCACCACCCCAGTTGAATTTCCCTCCATCACCATCTGCCCCCTTTTATCCTCTTCTACCTGCTCCACCTCCACTTTCCCTCTGGCAATACCACACTGTTGTCTGTGTCTCTGAGTTTTTGTTGTGCTTGATCCCTTCACCTATTCCACCCACAGAGGCCAGTGTCTGACTTGCACCTGAGGAATCTAACTGGACTGTGATAGCCAAGCGAGGGCTGCGGTGGGATCCACCCGAGCATCAGAGTTTGTGCAAAGGCCACACGAGTTTTTCCCATGGACCAGATGCACTCGAAGTGTGAGACAGTGGGCGCGGAGCCATTCTGAAGCCTGTCCAAGAGGGCCTGGAAGAGTAATGGAACTCTAACAAAAAGAGTTGGTACAGAGTAAACCCCCAGAAAAGCAGAGGCTGGCAGGGAGAAATAGCTGGAGGAAGAGAGTCCTTTATCCATATCCTAAGAGGGGCAAACACAGGGGCCAGTGCAGGACCCCAGGAGAAGGAGTGTTGGCGTCAAAGAACCCCTGTACCCCTCCGCTCCTCCCAACCTTGACTCAGCCTGGGAGAGATGAGAAGCACGTTCCTTCCCGGGGACCACAGGCTCCCTGTGCAGCTCACACCAGGTGAACAAAGATCGAAGGGAAGGTTTATATGGGGACTGGAGAGTTTTTATTGTACAGTTAAAATGGATTTGCAGCTTAGAGTGACCCTGTAACTTTCTATTAACTAAAAACAATATAAGAATAGCCTAGTGATAATTTCTTTTTGTGGTAGGACAAAGAAGAAACTTCCCCCAATAAAAAAAAATTTGTAAAGGGATGAAAGAAAAAAAAAAACTAAGATTTGGTTTTGCTCAGACCCCACAAGCCATGTCTGCACATAAAGAGCGGTTACAGAAATATGATTATTACAAATGTTAGGCCCTTTCTCTAGCTGGATGATATAATGACTGCTCATTTTAAAATTACTAATAGTATTTCCCTTTCTCTGGTTTATAAAGATGAAGCAATCTAAACACTTTAAGCAAGCCAAGCTTGAAAACACTGAACCTTTTTAAGAAGGAATCCTTCCTAACCCAAGTAGCATGCAATGGGACAAGGAACCAAAAAAATCAAAGGGATGTGCCTATATGTGTATATGTGGTTATTTATATTCTTTATTCTATAAAATATTTGAGGTGTTGCCCTGGCCAGGTGGTTCAGTCGTTTGGAGCATTGTCCTGTACACCAAAAGTTACAGGTTCGACTCCTGGTCAAGGGCACACACCTAGGCTGTGAGTCTGATCCCTCGTAGAGGCGTGTATGGAAGGCAACCGACTGGTGTTTCTCTCCCTCACTGGTCTCTGTGTCTCTCTCTCCCTCCTCCCTCTTTCTCTCTAAAGTCAATAAACTTTTCGGTAGATGAGAATAAAAAAGAAAAGATTGGAGGTTGTCAAGTCTCCAAATATTTAATGAAAATCAGCAGGATATTATACACTTGTTGCTGGAATGGAAATAGAAGTTTCCTCAAAAATAGATGAATGAGAAAATTCACTTCTGCAAGAGAAATAGGAACACCTAAAATATCAGGAATTCGATGGATAAACATGTTAAATTAAGGATAAGAAGAAAAAATGAATAACTGCATGGATTAAGATTAAATTTACATAGATTTTAGATCATTTGTCTTAGAAGAAATAAACAGATTTTTTTTCTTGTTCAGAGGAGTTTACAAATGGCACATTCCATTCAGTCCCATCCGATAGGGCTCAGCTCCACGTGGACACATCCAGCTTAAAAGTGTTTTTCTCTTGGAAGAGGACAGAAGAGAATGAGAAAACAAAAGTCAAGGAGGTTTGAGGGCGTTTTTAAGCTGAAGGAAAACAACCCAGCATCGGAGGCAACAGGAAGCTGCAGGTGGGAGGTCCAGAATCCACAGGCCATCTGGACAGACTGGTTGTCTTTGAACCTCAGTTTCAGCCTTAGAGTGGTGACTCAGCACCAAGAACACCACCAACCCAGGATGTGACAGTGCTTTCCAGCCACTTCTGGGATGAGAAAGTGAGCAAGTAAACTACAATGCTTGAGAATGTGTGGTCGCATAGCCAACCCACACATAGTCAAAGTATCCAGCTCGTAATTATCATCTAAATATTTATTGATGCATTTATTTTGGCTTCTCTTGCCTCTTAATCCTTCTAATTTATAACACTAGGCCCTCTACCAAGGAAAAGAAAAAGAAATAACTCCAACTTGCTGTTGCTTGGATTAACAACGATAAAAATATACTAATTAATTAGAAGGTTAGAAATAAACTCAAAGTTAATGGCAACAAAAAGCCAAATGAAAAATTATTTCATTTTTTTAATGCTTTTCTTCTCCCACATCCTAGATAAAGGAACTACTGTTCATTCTCTAAGCAACAGAATAATTCAAACCTTAATCATAAATTTTAATCAAACTGAGGGTTGTCATTTTCTATGCAGGAGGGTATTGGGCATAAATTTGGATTTACTGGCCACTTGATTAAATGAAAATTGTGGGTAAAAGCACATGGTCAACAACACCCGTAGACAGTACTGTTCTGTTACCTTCACATCACTTAGATCCAACAAGGTGTACCCAGCTTTCCACTAGCTCTGGTCAGATATGGGAAGCAATTTCAGGCATGAATGTAGAGACCAGCTGAGAAATTTTTCTTCTAACCAGAAAGGGCCAAACGTCATTTATAAACTCTATTCATGCCTTATGTCTGTTCAGGAATCGTGCCCCTTAAAATTAAGTAAGGTCTGATTCTGGACCTTGTTTTAAATTTAATACTTTTTTAGGTTGTTGCACGGATAGGGGGTGAGAAGTACTACCCTACTGGCATTGGAAGAAAGTGTGATTTAATCACTCTCAAAGCTGCGAAGAGGGAAAAATACACACACAAACCAAAAGGTAAATAAACTATTGCCTCAAAGGGATGCTAAATATATAAAATATTATCCCAAAACTCTTATGCTATTAATTAGGCTTTAATGTTAAAAGTTACAGCACCAAGCCCTGGCCAGTGTGGCTCAGCTGGTTGGAGCATCACCTGTCAGCAGAAAGGTCATAGGTTCGATTCCAGGTAAGATCATGCGGCTGGGTAATGGGTTCAGGTCCCCGTTGGGGCGAGTAGGTGGGAGAGGCAACCAATTGAGGTTTCTCTCCTGTTGCCGTTTCTCTCCTTCCCTTTCTCCCTTCCTTTTCCTCTCTCTGAAATCAGTAAAGCATGTCCTCAGGTGAGCATATAAAAACAAAAATGTTACAGCACCAAGAAACACACTATTTATCTTAAGTCTTGGAAGTTCTAAAAAATCGGATCTCATGAAACCATCTTATCCTTCCCTACACTCACTTTGGATGTGAACTCCATTGCAGTTTGACTATCAAATATACTCACTGATGTTTGTGAAACTGGCCTTCATTGAACAGCAGGATCGGGCCAGTTATTCTGAACGGTAGGGAAAGGGCGAAAGCATCGATTACCTGTTCACCTTGACTGCCAATTCCAGGGATGCCCGTCGGTCCTTGGGGTCCCACAGGTCCCAAGTCCCCCTGTATAGAAAATAAGTCAAACACATAGCCATAAAATGAAGCTTTATTCTTTCACACTTTGCTAATCTGGAATTATGCTAGATTAAAATCTGCCTTTACGTCATATAAAAGTTCACCATGGAAAGTTAGCAAACTCCATTCCTTTTAAGCAATTCAGTTCAAATTTGCCAAAATAGTTAATGGTGTTTTTACTGTTTAGTCTAAATTGGTGAGAATTTGTACCAGTGTATATTTATCAGTCATTTTTCTCACAAGAACCAAAATTTCCTAAATGGTTATTATAATGACACAAATACTTTCTGCTTGGATTATAACAGAACTATTTAAGAGCATAACATTCAGAGGGTACAAGAAATTAGGATTTGAGAAAGAATTGAAGAAAAATGTTTTAAAATTTTCTAAATACCTTTTCCCTTCAAATCTTACTAAAGATGTATTTTGAAAATTAAGAAATTAAGTTAAATACAACAAAATTGAAGAACCCTACTTGTCCCTTCCATGAAATAAATTTGGGAAACAAAATGAATGTTATCACTACGAAGAGCAACATCACTCATCCATTCTTTGTGTCTGCCATCCAGTATTTTATGCTAGCGGGCGCAATGAGGTCTCTTTCGTAACTAAGACCGCGGCTTTGGCAGCGTGAAAGCAGCCGCAGACCGTCCCTGAGTGAGCGGATGAACCTGCGTTCTAATAACGCCGTATTTACAAAAACAGGCAGCCAGCCCCAGAGTGTGGCAATGTGTGGGCCAAACAAACATACTTCTATGGATGGAAGTATATCGATAAATTATACTTTATGCAATGTTAAAAAAGTATATTGAACCTGTCACTAAAACATGCCCTGGAATATGCTTTTTAACGTTTCCCTTTGTATCAATCTCCAGTCTAAGTAAATATCACGGAAGGAAAATGCAATGGAGTTAAGTCCTGATTCAGGACTGGATCCTTCTGATTCATAACTTGAGTGCTCATCCTGGGGCAGGCGCTGTGCTAAATGCTTCATCTCATCGAATCCTCACAACAACCCTCTGAAAGCAGGACTCCCTGTTTTCCAGACGAGGCTGAGAAACACCCACACAACAGGTGTTAGATGGTGGAGGCAAGATTCAAGTCCGCTCTCGCTGACTCCAGGACCCAACTCATAACCACTATCCTGCAAATATCCAATTCGCCCATGAGAGGGGGCTTTGGTGCATTATCTACATTTAAATATCTATACCAAAACTACTTCCTTTTTTGTACCAATTATATATGTATTTGAGAGCCCTTAACATAGACGTATTTATCTTACCACTTGAAGCACAGACAGCAAAGTCTCTGAATCTAACATATATAAGAACAGAAAAGGAAGAAAAGCGGGAGGGAAAAGGGAGTCGGTGTGAATTAATAAGGGAACAGCAGGTGAAAGCTTTGCAATTGCTCTGCAAAAATGTCCTAATATTTTGATGTGTTTTCTTTGCATGAACTCCAGGTGTAAAAGTTAAAAAAATGCAATGTCAACAGTACCTTAAAAAGTTAATTTACTGAACACATTGAGAAAAAAATTCAGTTGTACTCAATTTTCACTGCTCCAAAGGAAGAAAGAGCCTCTTACATATTTTCAGAGTATTTTAGAACTGAAGTTACAACCAAGAATTATATTATACCTAAAATTTATGTAACTCACTATTTACCACTATCTCTGCTATTTAAAATACAGATTCCCAGAAGAGACAGCTACCAATAAATAAAAGAAATAAATAATTCAAGTTAGAAACACAATACCTAAGATAATCTTGAATATCATTCATTATTCTAATATAATATAAAAGATAATGATATGCTCAGAGGTTGATGTACAAATGACTCCATATTTATGAGGCCTCTGTTTCTTGTGCATTTTATACCCCTTCACCCTCTGGTAGCTTTCCCTTCCCACTGGTGTTTAGGGCCTTAGCCTCCAGTAGCTACTATCACTGGCCTCACCCCTACTTCTAATCTGAGTATAGTAACTCACAGCTGTTTTAAAGAAAACAAGTAACTATAAGAAAGAAGAAAGCCTTGCCAGGTAGGCCATGGTGTTGAACATAAAAAAGTTCACAGAACGCCAGTGTCAGACATGGCCATTCTGTGTGACGAAGCAAGCAGGACAAAAGCAAGACCTCGTTGTAGTTATGTCTGAGCACAGACAAAAACAAAAAACAATGTCCGAACCCCTCAAAAATGATCAAACATTCTCCTGTACTGGCTAAAATGAGTATGTGCTACTTGTTTACCAATTACAACTAAGCCTGGCTCTGTTTTTCTCACCTCCTAGGTAAGATTCATCAAAATACCCAAACTTAAAATTACCCTCACTTCCCTATAGCATCCACTTCACTTAATACATGCCCAAATCACCTAATAAAAGCCTAAATCCTATGAAAAAAAATCTTTCATCTTCTTACTGCATTGAGATAGGTTCCTCGTGGGATGTGGTCTCCCACGGCAATGAATCAATAACCTAAATTTGTTCAACTGTAGGTAGATTTCTGTTGATCCTTGCTGGGGGCATGAGTGCTAGTGTTCTTACATGACCCATCTGTTGTTCGCCTGTTTTAAGGTAAGATTTTTGAGTGGGCAGCTAAGGGTGGATATATGCCTCTGTAATGAGGTCAGGTCATGTTTTTTTAACAGCTATTTTCTTTACTAAGCAGAGGTCTCTTTTGCTAATGTTTGGCGTCAAAGCTGTTTGGCTGAAGATAGGGTAACTGGAAGTCAGGACTTAAATAAATGAGACATTACTATAAATATACAATTGGGGAATTTCCAGATCGTAATTCATCCTAGACACTAATATACCTTGCATATACGTAATTTAGAATTAAGTTGACCCCGTGGCCCCGTGTGGTGTGGTTGTCAGGTTGTGTGCAGTTCATAAATGTACATCCATAATGAAACATTTTAAAAATAACTTTCTTGGCATCTCTTCTATTATATGCCCTATTTGCAGTACCTTGTCCCCTTTGATTGACAGGCCTTGTAATCCTTGTGGGCCAATTGGTCCTTCAGAACCTTTTTCACCCTGAAAGTATATGGGAGAGACATAAGTGTGCTAATAAAAATCAGAATTTTAAAACGGTTAAAGCATTCAAAGCAACCAAATCCACTGATCACTGCCAATGGGTAATTCTAATGGACTCCAAGATTTGTAACTTGCAAAAAAAAAATTTGTCTTATAGGAAGGACTCTGTCTCAGCAGAACGCATATGCAATGACACTGAAGTTAGAAAAGAGCTCTATTCCTCTGTAACCAGAAATATCTGGAGATGGGGGGCCTAATCAATCACATAGCACATCTAACTGAATCAGCCCTCTGTTTCCCCAGCAGTGCCGCAACCACACAATGAAAATGTGTCTCTCATATTAGTATGTGAACAAATGCTTGCTAGGGCTGAATTATTTATGAAATGTCTTATGTCAGGATTAATAAATATTCATTGAAAATTTGGCTTTAAAAGAATGTAAAATCCTTTTGGATCGAATCACAGGACCTCTGTGAATAACTCTAATCATAATGTAATATCAGTGAAGTCATAACACTGCACACATATGAAAAATAAACCGTGTAGGCAATCTGAAATAGCATTCATTTCATGAATTTATTTGAACCAAGAGTAAAATCAAAGAACATTTGCAAGAAACCTAGGCAACAGGAAAATATATCTTTGTGTCTCCCTCTATTCATGATATATTCCCTTAATCCCTACATCATTGCAAAGCAGCCCCAAGTAGTTTGATCCTGCTGGTTGGGGCATAAAGTATTCTACACAGTGAGTTCTTCTGATCATTTCCACAGTGTAATTAATGCAGTTGACCCTAAAACAACAGTGAATGTAGAGTATTCTTTCTTTGATGAGCTGGAGGGCAATGCACTGTCATGGGTTATTATGAACAAGGGTGTATCATTATATCAGACAGCTGAACTTGTCACTAAGACATGCTCTCCTACATGCCATCTGAGTGTTTCACATATCCATTGCTCATTTATTTCTTTATCTTTAAAAACCAGATTATACAGAGAAATAATTCTGGCTATTTAAATTTTCCAGGGTTTTTGGACTGCGCATAAATAGAAATTAACAAAAAACAATTCAAGAAATTAGGCATTAGAAATCTTTCTGATATATAGTGCCAAATTGCTAGTCTTTATATTGGATAGTGACATTTTGGTTAGTGAAGGGCATTAGTAATGTCCCCTTTATCTAACATATTGATATTATTTTCATTTATTATGACAAATTTATTTTGCTAGTTAAAAGGGGCCTCTCTGAAAATTCAACCTGGCAGTCTCTGAAAACTTCGTATGAATTGTTTGCTTTAGCTAATTAATTTTCCTCTAGCTGAGATTCAGTTTTCTCATGGATCATTGAATATTTCATGACGGAAGAGGCCAAGAATGAGATGGAGTCTTAGAGCGGAAGGCTGTACTGAGAAGGTCGGAATGCAGCGACCTGACCTAATGCAGGGGAAGGTCTTAGTCACTTAGAGAGAGCATCTGCTTCTCTGGGCAGTGTGTATATGTGTGCTAGGGGACAGAGTTTCCAAAAGAAGGAAGAAAGACTCCAAAACCTACTCTAGCTTGCTCTGAAGTTTTATGGATGTTGCCCAAAGTATCTTGGAAAATCATTTCCCATGTGGCCTTTGGCAAATGTGACATAGATTGCGAGAAAACAGCCTAGACAAGGGATCAGCAAACTGTAGCCTGACGGCTAAATCCAGCTCCCTGCCTGTGTTCCGTGAGGACAGCTTTGTGGGAACACAGCCACACTCGTTCATTTATGCTACATCGTTTAAGGCTGCTCTAAGCTACAACAGCAGAGTAAAGTAGTTCCAACAGCACCATATGGGTCACAAAGCCTAAAATATTTACTATCTGGCCCTTTACAGGAAAAGTTTGCCAACCCCTGGTCTCGAGGAACTTGGCTCCAAGAATTATGTGTGGAAAGCAGTGGAAACAATTAAATTCTTAATTGCTCCTTATGGTATTAAGGTAATTCCAGTTCCCTCTTCACAACCACATTTCCCTTTTCAGCATATTCAGTGTTAATGCCAGTACTGTTTCAATTGGTTTACTAGACTGCTTCTTATCTATGTTTCACAAAACAGATCTGTGAGTAAAGCTTTGTCATAGCTACACTCTGTAACTTAACCACTGGGCATGAAGATGCCATCACTGCAGCTTTAATGACTACAGGCTAAGAGATTTTTCCAATGTCATAAGCAATGACTATATAAAGTAGAAATCTGTCAATTATTTATGATTGCAAAATTCACTGTGGTTTCATGTTAAGGGGAAATTTACACATTCCTTCATTTAATAGGGTGAAGTTGGTAATGAAAATACTTGACCTCTGATAATTGGACACATTTTTAAAAATTCGTGACTCATGACTATGCAAGACTAAGCACTTTTTCCTAGTACAGAAGGCACTGTTACCTTTGGTCCTGGAAATCCTTCTCCTGGTGAGCCCCTCTCTCCTGGTGCTCCCTCAGGACCACGGGGACCCTGGGTAGGGTAACAGGAAGAATGGGAGAAGAGAGAAAAGGATCAAAAGAAGAATAGGAGGAGGAAAAGGATAATGGGAAGAGGGGAAAGGAAGGGAGCAGAGGAGGGAAGAAGAAAGAAAATGGTTATATTCAGTTCACGTGGGCACAGCAATGATGGAGCCCTACCTACTTAAGTCATTAGTAAGAATGCTCCTGGTAAGCTGCGTACTCATCAGTGGAATCACAGAGTTGTGAAGAATAGTATCCTCATTATATTAAATACTTGTTCCACTTGGTTGGCATACGATGTTCTACTCTGGTGGCCTCAAGTTAGTGGAAAATGGAAATTAAGCGAGACATCAGAATAAGGTATAGAAAATAAATCCTAAGGAAAGGCTAAAATCTAGGGCTGTAGGGCTGGGGAAGGATGCAGAGTGATGTAATAGTTTAATTATGAGGGGAGCCTCATGAAGAAACCACTGCACAGCTGTTTCAAAACATAGCTTCTATTTACATATTTTTAACGTCTATCCTCATAAATTTGGATTCAAACTTGAATTCTCTCCAGAACTAGTTGAATGTACTGGGAGTTTATGTGTAAATAGGAATCTTGATAGAATCATTAAGGGAAGCATTAATTAAAGTTAAGAAGTCCATGTAACTATTGCTCAGAAAGGCACTAGGAAAGGTGAGAACTTATCACATAAGGAAAGAAAACACTGTCTCAGGCTTTGAAGTAGACTGGCAGGAAATGTACTATTTGAAAAATAAGACAACAGTGATGTATTCACTTAAACACTAAGAATTTTAAAAGGCCGCAAATTGTCCCTCTTGTTCTTCTTGGCCAGTAGTCCAAAAAGTAGAAAAGGGACTAACAACAGGAATCTTAGAAGCACAAACTGGAGCTTTTCCTTGAACTGACCTAAAAAGATAATTAGGGCTCACTTGCCAGGGAAGTACGCCTGTGATAGAACAAGGGCTACGGAGCTGCCCAGAAGCTCCAAAGCCAGCACACTGGTGTGGGAGCTGGGTTTGCAGTCATCAGGGTAATTTGAAGGATGCTTTCTACTCAAGCCTGGAAGCAGAACCAGGATGGAGCATCATGCTAATCAGTGACTGAGCACAGTTATGGATTTGTAGGAAAAAAGCTTACAAGAAAGCTTAAAAGAACTCAGTATCTTTTTTCTTTTCTTTTCTTTTTCTTTCTTTTTTTTTTGCTTTTCCCTAATATGTATATTTTAAAAGACATCTTCTTTAGTATTTATGCATAGCCAATTTAGTAAAGACTTTAATTAAAATAAAAAGCTAACATTTAATTCAATTTAAATTGCTATGTTTATGGGAAAATCTAGGTGTTTTGGTTTTGTTTATTTTTAATCCTGACCTGAAAATGTGTTTATTGACTTTAGAGAGAGAGAAAGGGAGAGAAACATTGATGTGATTGATGTGAAATATGTTTATTGTTTTTAGAGAGAAAGGGAGAGAGAGAAACATCAATCAGTTGACTCCCATATGCACCCTGACTGGGGATGGGACCCTCAACTGGGGTATGTGTCCTGACCTGGGACAGAACCTGCAACCTTTTGGTGTATGAAATGACACTCCAACTAACTGAGCCACCTGGCCAGGGCAGGAAAGCCTATTTTTAAATAATCCAAGTCCTTAACAAAGCATTAATATTCAGGACAGCTTGCTCTAATGCTAGAGCAATTAATTAGGAAGACAATAAATAAGAGATTGAAAACTAAACAGACAATGTCTAGCTAACATTACACACTCTAACAAAAAAAAACTGCCCAAGTATCTTATTCCCCAATGACATCACAAATAAAAATAACACAATTTATATTAAAGGCCAAGAAGTCTATTTTCTGGTTTATTCATCGTTTTCACCCATTCAACAAATATTTACCAAATGCCTAGCAGGTGCAAGCTCTGAGCTAGGTTCCAAGAAGAGCAGACAGACCTGCTCTCTGTCCCATGGAGTTTATAGTCTTGCATGATAATTAAAAGCAGATTTTGGTGTGATTTGGATTGAGGTTCAAGTCCCAGCCCTGTTACATAGTGTTATCGGTGTGGCCTTAAACAAATAATGTAATCTCTTTAAAGCTCAGAAAACATATCACAATGTTGCTAACAATGGTACCTACCTTAAACTTAAGTATTAACGTAAAGATTAAGTCAGAGAGATTTAAAGCTTTTTCATAACAGGCACTGAGTACACCTGCTATAAAAATTATTTTACTTGAGTCCTGCAGTGGCTACGAATGTCTTTTAATGGACATTTTTATAAAGAAGTTGGCCTCAGGGTGAATCATTGATGTTACATATTGATAGAGGCATGCTACACAGAATAAACACTGAACCTTCTTCCTTCCATCTCTGCATTTCTAGAACACATCAGCTAAGGTGAAAGTGAAAATAATGGGGGCTTTTAGGAGCCATGTGGTCCAAACTGCTGGCAACAGAGTGTTAATGCTGATGAGCAATCACTTGGGAACATTTTAAGAAATAGCAAGCCAAGGCTCAATTACTGTCAACGGTCAGAGTAATATTCCACACCACCAGTACATTCTCAGGTTCTCCAGCTGAGCAATCAGGATCGAGAAGGTGGTTCACCAGAGAGAAGGAGCAGGCACTTGGGTTAGATGAACTACTGGGCTGGCCAAACAGTCCATTTAGTTTTTTTCATAAAACAAAAGACACATTTCTCAGTTGCACCAATAACTTTATCGATCTAGATATTTTGAGTCTGTCAGCTATCTCCCTATGACATTGATTGTTCTCAATTCAATGTCTTGATTTGATCACCAGCTTCAGCTGGTCTACCTGACTGGGGAGTACCGTCCGGCAAGAAATCTCCAGCACGGAACTTCACAAACCATTTTGCCTCATTCAATCCGTCACAGCACCTTCTCTGTTCACTGCACAAATCTTTTTTTGGGGGTGTTTCAGTTGTGTTTTTACCTTTTCTTAAATAATGAAACACAATATGTTGAAAATGTTGCTTTTCTTCCATCTTCAATATTAAAATGGCTACACAAAAAATCACCAATTTTGAAGTTTTTTAAAAATGCACGCTGATATGACAGCTGTCACAATACAAGCTGACAAATTGTTTCAAATGAAATTAAAGACAACTAAGAGCTACTAGAGCCATCTTATGGAAAAAAACAGATGAACTTTTTGGCCAACCCAAAAATTATATTTTTAATTTATGAAGACAGTACCAACAGACCATTTTTTAAAGACAAAAATGCTTCTATAAAAAATATCTTTTTCAAAGGTCATGAGAATCAATTACAACTATGACATACTTATTTGGTGTCTAATGAATACCTCTAATCAAAAAATATAATGAAAGAAACTAATTATCAGTCTGGTCAGTGAAATGCTTTATTTGAGACATTAGCATGATAAAGTATAATTATACATTATGTTATTACTTTCCTTAATAATCTAAATAGTGTGAATAATCAATAAAGTGGTTTTTAATATACATTGTAAACAAGATAAATATATTAAGTAATAATAAAAATTGTTTATAATATTCACACACGCCATGTACTTTATTTTAAACCTCAAAGTACTTACAAGTTCTACTTCAGGGACTATTTTTTACTGACAGTGCTCTGAATAACCTTGCACAAAAAATAAACCGATCACCCTGAGAGTCTAAAATCAATTTATTTTTTATGAATCAGTCATCTGTGACAAGCACAAAATGAGTCGTAATAATGTAATTAAAGATGGAAGTTTCTGTATTTGCTACCAGAATATAGAAATAAAATTGATTTTGTATGTTCCACTTACATCCTATGAACTTAAACTCATCTATTAGTTCTAGGAGGTTTGGTATAGATTTCTGGGGATTTTCTATGAATACCATTATGTCATCTGCAAATAGGAACACCTTTAGTTCTTTTTGGTGTATATGCCTTTTATTTCCTTTTCTTGCCTTATTATTCTGACTAGGACATCTAATACTACACTGAATAAGATTGGTGAAAACAGAAATCTTTGTCTTGTTTTTTATTTTACCATTTAATCATGGAGTGCAATGTTAGCTGTAGTTTTTTTTGTCTATTTTCTTTGTTTTTGCAGAAGTTGAGGTTCTCTTTTATTTCTAGTTTCTGATAGTTTTTATCAGAGCTTATGAGGGTTTTGAATTTTAAGTTTTGAGAATGATTTTGTCTCTTTTTATCTTATATACAATTTTTAGCCAATTAATATGATGTATTATATTATTTAATTTTCAATTATTAAATCAGCCTTGCATCCAGGAATGAACCCCATTTGGTCATGCTGTATAATTGTTTTTATATATTGCTGAATTCTATTTGCCAATATTTTGTTAAGGATGTTTATATCTAGATTCATGAAGGATATAATTCTTTAGTTTTCTCTTTATGTATTGTCATTGTTTTGCTATATAAGTTGGGAAACAATGGTTTGCTGTCTTTCCTCTTCTATTTTCTAGAAGAGATTATGTAAACTTGACTGTATCCATATTTTATGGTTTTTCAAGAAAATCTAAAGTTAGTGTAGCAAAATATTAAGATGTGTCTATCTGATGGAAGTTTACTAAATTCTTCTCTGTATTTTTTAGCAGCTTATTTTTAAAAACTTATTTATTTACCTCATTTTTAATCCCACTTCCTCAAGGCATTATGAAAAGATTCTTGTTTATTTCTGTTAAAAAATTCCTGGATTCTCTGCTGTACTCCCTGTGCACAGGGCAATCTGTATGTGCCTGTGTCTTTCTTTCTAGCTGATGTCCCTCCAGTCTTCTCAGTTTCCAGCCTGTCCAGTGAACAACCAGCAGTGTCTGCAAAAAAGCTGATTTCTGCTCTCCCAGTGGTTTCCTTTAGGTTCACTGTCTAGTTAGTGGAAACTGAGACTTGAACACTGACCTCTAGATAATTAGTCTAGTATATCTTTCCTCTATAAGATGTGTTTGGCTTTGAATTAGTGCCTGCAGGCATTAGTGGAAAGCCTGGCCCTCAAGCAGTGTGCTCCCATTTCACTCACAGAGCATAGCCAGGAGGCACGAGTTTCTGTTCCATTTACATGTGAGGACCCGTGCAATGCAGAATGAAATTGGGAGCCTGGCTATGTTTTCATTTGTAACTCAGGGAGTCAGCTACTGTTCTTTGCTAGGAGAATGATTACTTGAAAAGTTAAGAAGCTTTTTATGCTAGAATAGTCACGTTTGATTTATTTCCTCTTCAGATCTTTCTGGATAGAAATATTTTTCTCTTTTCCATACCTCTGCAAATAACAGGTATGGTCTCTCTGCCTTTAGAGTAATCTGTGAGTGCCTTTAGATTAGGTGATGAGTGAAGTCCTCTTTGTCATGAATTTCTCATTGTTGCAGGAAAGTAAATTACAAAGTACAGACATTAGACCAGGTCCCAGATCTCATATCTCCCAGGAAATTCTGACACGTAAGAACTCTCTCTTGAACCAGCGGATTAGTCTTGTACGAGATTACAGTAAGAGAGAGCCAGTTGTGCAACCATCTGTGTGTCTGTGTCCCCATTTCAAGTATTAGGAAAAATGAGACTTGCATTGGTTCTGGCATATTTATTGTCTCTTGTTGCCCAAAAAGATACACGATGGATTAATTGAACCATTTATTCTGACCAGAAGGAGCACATAAGTACTATATTTGTCCTTCTTATTCATCTAGAATTGCTAGCGACTTACTGGCTGGCCTGGTTCACCAACACCAATGGGTCCCGGGGCCCCAGTTCTTCCTTCCTGGCCTCTCTCTCCCTAGGAGAAAGAAATAATCAAATGAAAGTTTCAGCTTTTAAACAAAGAAGAAACATAGCACAAAATACTCTAAAGATTTCAATAGCAAAGCAGCCAAACTTTTCTCATTCATGAAGAGAAAAAAAAAATCTGAAAAAGGAGAAATGGCTTGAATTTCAGTGAAGAAATCACGCTAAAATGTTCAGCATCCCTTCTGGTCTAAATGTAATCGGCACTTTCAGCTTTCAGAAACTACTGTGCAGTGATTGGCAGGATGGACAGTGAGTGACTCATTTTGGTCACTGAGATGACCACGCTGACAGTACTCATGCTGCTCCTGGCCTGTCACCTCCGTCGTGGAATGCTGCCCATTTCCCTGCCCCCACTCTGGTCCCTGTCACCTCTCCTTTCAGTTCTGTTTCACACTTGATCTCCTCAGAGCCCTTCTCCAATAGCTCTGCCAATACAAACTCCACCTTCCCTGCTGTCTCTGCGTGCTCTTGTGTAACTGACATCCATGGTGACACTCGATGACATCCAAAGTGCACTGTTTTGAACTGTTCTCTGCGTTAGTCCTACATCAATGTCCTTTTGTCCTAATGACTTAGAAAATTCATTTAAAATAAGCACTTTGCTCTATCACATCCTTCATGTGCAGGGGACCCAGGATGTCGGTGTTCCAGTCCCCTCTAGCTCCCTATGGACCTTTCTGTCAACATTTCCTTCTCAGTGTCATGGTCCTTCTGGTCTCTGTCCCTGTGGGCTTCTTTAATGCGCGCGGGTGATAGTTGTTGTGTTAGTGTTTCACAAATCAGTACCATTTTGCATGTTTAACCTTTCAAGTCCGTGAAAACTCAACAGACCCAGATGTACATTGGCAAAAGGGTAGGTATTTGGAGACAAGCAAATTTTTCACTCCCATCAAATAACAAAATACATTGGTTATTCTTGTGGTAATTACCCCTGACCAGGACACGCTGCACCCAAGCATCCAGACTATAAGTAACTTCTGCAAGCAGCCTCTTTGTATCTTTGAGGGTAAGGCTGAGCAGAGTTTAATCACAGCTCCCCCAGCCCCACAATAAATGCAAAAATCATCAATGGGCAAAGAGAAAAGTATCTTTACCTTAATACCTTGCTGTCCAATACCCGGGACTCCTGGAGGACCATAAGGACCCGGAGGACCTGGCTCACCCTAGAAGAAGAAACAGTGATATGTTATCTCAACTCAGCATCACTTGTGGAGCAGCTCTGGGATGCATAGTGATGTGAGAGGGCTTGAGGGCAATGAAGAAACCTAGTACACAGTCACTGCCCTCAAGTTTACACGCCAGTGGGAAACAGCACAGACTTGGAGCGGAATTCTGCACTGGGCATTGTAGGTACAGTACCTGGGACTGACAAAAGTGTTTCAATTTGCATTTTTAAAAATCAGAATTAAAGTTAAACAGAATAAGAATTAATACATAACAATGAATTTAGTCCAGATTTTGTCTTTATATCAACTCAGTTGTAAAACACTATTTTTAACATGGTTTTTGGATGAAGGGACCCTCAAAAACAAAGTTTTTAGGATGTGTGAAAGTTACAGAGCAGCCCTCACTTGTTCATTCAGCAAATCTTCATTAAGTATTTCTGGCAGACACATCTTATTTTCCACCCAGTGCCGATGCTCTACCCTCTGTCCCTCCTTGCTGTTAAAACTCTGACCTATTCTGGTCCTGGGCATCTACTTCCTACCCTAGGGGGTTTAGAATGAATGGTATTGGTCTAATGAAAGCCTAGAGTCTCCTTTCCCTTTGCCATTGGTTCCTCTAGGTTGGTCCTTGGCTGAGTTCTGACAAATGTAGGGATCTTATTTAATGCAAAGCAGAACCTTTTGCCTCTGGTTCTTGTTTCCTACTTGAAGCTGTAATAGCTATCTTATGGTCATGAGGCAACAACCTCTCATGTGAATGCCAACAATTGAAGAGGATGTTGCAAAAAAACTTTAAAAGAGCCTGGAGAACCTCATTAAGCCACTGATTCTGTCCTGGACTACCCATTTTCAAACATTCTTTTTGAAGCATTCTTCAACAAAAAGAGTGCTTATGATAAAGTCACTATTAGTCAAGGTGTCTGTTAATTTTCAGTTAATGCTATCTACTATGCAGCAGGCCTGGCATAGAATTCAGGCCATTACAGAACTGAATGAGAGCATCAGGCGCCTACATTTCACAGGTGTTAGTCCCAGAGAGATTACCTCCAAATCAGTTGATTGGAAAGTTTGTGATGCTTTAGCATTTGAGTGGATTGAATTTAAAAGTACCTTCTCTTCATCCTTTTGATTACAAGTCAATCTGCAAAGTAAATCAACTTAATTTTTTTCCCTTTAAAATTCAATTTTGTACTTATTTTTCGATATAGATTAAATTTTCTGCAGCAGCCAGGTCATTGCCATTAATTTTTACATGCTGTTGGTCATGGAATTTCTCTCTGTATAATATCAGATTAAAAGTTCTCCCTAAACTTAAAATTGTTTTCTTTTTTTTAATCCTTACCTGAGGACATTTTTTCCTTGATTTTAGAGCAAGTGGAAGGAAGACAGGAAGGGAGAGAGAGAAACATCGATGCAAGGGAGGAGCATCAGTAGGTTGCCTCTCCTCCGTGCCCAGACCAGGGATCAAACCTGCAGCCTAGGCATGCTCCCTGACCCAGAATCAAACCTGCAACTTTTTGGTTATAGGACGATACTCCAACCAACTGAGCCAGACCAGCCAAGGCAAGTTGTTCTCTTAATCTCCAAGTTTGATTTAAGTGCTAGAGAATATTCAGTTTCCCAGGTTTTTACTTCAAAGAACCATTTCCTTACAACTTTTTTGCTGTCCACTCAAGTTGGAATCTCCTTGTCAATTATACTGCATGTGGGTGACTGTTTCCGTTATTCAATAAATGAACACTTTAGTCATTTACCAGGTCATTTAGCCTTGGTCAAGTACCAACAACAACTGAGAGATTTCTTAATATTTCTTAAATATTGGGGAAATTACAGGGATCTGAAGCGTACAGAGGAATTTCACATGCTTAAATTAATTTCTCAGGAGCCTAGCATCTCAACACAGGACCTGCAGACCAGTGTTGGCCTACAATTAATATTTGCCTTTTCCTACTTCCCCTTTCCCTTTCCTGCAAAGATTCCCGAGTTGCTAGAATCTTTGCAGGAAAGATTCCTGCAAAGGAATCACAGTTGTACAGCAGTACAGTTGGGTAAGACAGAACAGGAAGAGGAGAGTTGGCACTCCACTCGGAGTGATTTTCTGGGAATTCCCCAAGGCCACATACCCCTAGTAAGACTCCAGACTTGATTCCTTTTCTGCTATTATTCTTTACCCAGCCCTCACCAACACACACACACACACACACACACACACACACATTGCCGCAGTATTACTTATTTCTCTACTTCACTCTCTCTAACCATCAGAGGATGTGCAAAGAGGGCTGGGTCAAAGCAGTGGCCCCTGAGGGCTCTGTTTCCCATGACCTCCGTACAAGTGGGGGTGTATGTGAGCATGTGCAGGGGTGTCATGGCCGTTAGACAGACTGGTTCAGTCCTCCTCAGAAATTAAGGACCTCTATGCTGTGCGCTGAAATCTGTTTTTCAGCGTGTATGAAATCATAGGAAAAAAACATAGCTTTGGAGTCATTCATCATAGTTGAATCCTCACTCTATAATTTATGAACAGTTCAAGCTTTTGCAAGATCCTCATATGCAAAATGAAGATAATTATGTCTACCTTACAGGGTTGCTGAGAGGATTCAAGATATTGTCACAGAACATCTAAGTCATAACCAGTCACGTGGGAGCTGTTCAATGTGTGCATATTCCATTGTTATTCATCAGGCTTTCCTTGGGCACCAACCTGACACCGAGTACCTGGTTACATAATTACAGACGTAAATCAGGTTGCACCTGCACTTCTCAGACACTTACAATCGGGCTGGACAGACGAATGAACATAAAACAAATACCAGCATGTAAATTAGGTGCAATAAAGACATTAACAGAGCATGTAAGGCTCTGAGGCAGAAGTGTTTAATTCTATCTTAAGGAATCAGGACATTTTCATATAGCAGAGAAGATCTTTCCTCTGAACAAAGAAGTAGGAATCACATTTAATCTGGTATGAAAGGGAAGGAACAAAAGTTCAGGAAAAGGAAAGCATATGAGACATAAAGTGATTTGAAATGCTCTGGATACAGTAAGTAGTTCTGTGAGCTCAGGTGGGTAGGAATGGGAAGACAACAGGTCACTGTCTGGAGCAGTTCCATCCACTAAAAATACACAGTGAGCCACAAATGTAATTTTAAATTTTCTGGTAGCCACTGTGAGAAAGTAATAATACATTTTACCTAATCCAACATATCCAAAATATTACCCTTTCAACAGATAATCAATCAGAAATCTTACTAATGATTTTATTTTATTATTTTTAATTCTATATCTTTGAAATCCTACTTGCATTTACATTTTAGGCGCATTTTACTTGCATGAGGCACATTTCAAGTGCTCAGTAGCCATATATGGCCATTGTATTAGCCGGCACAGGTTTGGAGTGACTAGAGAGGCTGGAAGCTCAGGTCGGAACCACGAGGAACACCAGAATTTAAATGAAGTGGGAGTGGAAGAGCACAGAGATGTCCTGGGGAAGTTGGTGAAGGCAGTGGCCAAGAAAAAGAAGGGGGAAGATAACAAAAACATTGCAAAGGAAGTCGGGAAAAAGAATTTTAAAAGAAACTCATAATTCCCCAAAACAAACTCATAATCTTCCACTTGTAGACGTGGTCATCCCACAGCATTCTCTCTCAGAAAAGGGCACTCCGACCCCTCCATGGGTCCAGCCAGAACCTAGGAGTCACTCTTGACAACTCTCACACCCTTATCCGCCATATGCAATGCGTGACCAGTGCTGATCAATACGCCTCCTAAATCTCTCTCAAATCCATCTATCGCCTGGATTCTCTACCATGTCTCTACGGCCTCCCCCAAATCAACATCAGTTTCAGAGGCATGGTCCTGTGGCCTTTCGAGCCCCCTCTGTTATTCGCTGCTCCTTCCCACACCAACCTAGCAGCGTGACCTTTGTTCAGTTCCTTGTTGTGTATCCTTCTGCCACAGGATCTCTGCACGTACTATTTTTTTAAACCCTCACCTAAGGATATGTTCATTGATTTTAGAAGAGAGGAAGGGAGAGGGAGGGAGAGAGGAGGAAATATCAATGTGAGAGAAATATCAATCAGATGCCTCCCATACGAGTCCCAACTAGTGATCAAACCCACAACCTAGATATGTGCCCTGACTGGGAATCAAACCTGTAACCTCTTGGCACATGGGACAACATTGCAACCAATTGAGCCACCCATACTATTTTATCTATCTTGGGATGTTCTTGCTTCCCTATTTTCCTAGTCAATCTGACTCATCCTTCAGATCTTATTTTAAGCCATATGGCTTCAGGGAGGGCTTCTCTGATCAGGTGAAATCCCTATTTCAGAGGCACTGATAGCACCATTTTCCTCTTTTTCTGAGCATTCTTTATCATTGCATTTAGTTAATATGGTTCCCCCCTAGACAGTGGGGAGGATGTCATGTGATTTTGCTCAGTTTGGCATTTTCAGTGTTCAGCTAATTGATACCATCCACTCAACCATCCGTGCAGCATTTACTGAGCAGCACCCAGGAGCAGGTGCTGTGCCAGCTGCTGGCGATGAACAAAATAGGACGCCTTTGTAGGCTGGGGAAGCTGGGATTCTAGAAATGCTCCTCTGGAGTTCCCCCTGGTTTCTTCAGGTTTTCAGTCAAGAGCAACTGTATATAAATGACACAGTGATATCAAGCACCAATTACATAGTTACTCTTGCAAATTGACCCAGACACAATTAGTCTTTTTTTTTTCCAACTGAAGGAGTAATGAAATTCTAATAGGTGATCTAAGGTTGTACCATGTGGAAAATCCAGCAAGAGAAACCCAACACTCCTATTTCCTGGCTCTGGCTCTAACCAAAGCCGACATCCTTCCTTCCCTAAGATAATAAATAATGGTTGTCTAAGACTCCTGGAAATTTTTGAGGACAGAACTTTTACCATTTTTTGAGTAATAAAGTTGTGAACAATTTAATCAGACCATGAGATTTTCTTAACATTAGAAAGATGTTTTAGCAACTGCTTTTTGTTATTTCCCATGCAATGTGTAGCACCAGCTTAAATATTTTGTCTTGTGACAAATATTCTCAAAGTTTCCAAATGGAAGAAAAGGATGAACAAGCATTTTGCAAGTGCAAAATGGTTAAAGTATGGCCGAGATACATGCTCAGCTAAAACTCAGGGCAGTGATGACTGTATATGTAGTCTTGGGGAAAAGTCAAGAAAGCCACCCCCCTCCGTTTTGGAAAAAAGGTAAAAGGGGACAGGAAACTAATATTTATCAAGTTCTTACTAAATTAAGCTCAATTTCTAGTCCCTAATTTCTCTTGTTTGAGAGGAAGTATTTATTATGTAATAAGAGATACTTCCATTTTTAGAAAATGTATCTAGCTAGACTTATTCTATATTAATAAAAAGAGGGGTTGTTAAGGTACTTAGCTGCTTGATAATTATTGCCAACATATATGGCACTTAATATGTAACAAGTGCTATTCTATGTGCTTCACATATATTACGGTAACTCATATAATCCTCAAAACGACTTTGAGAGGTAGGTGCTATTGCTGACCCATTAAACAGATGAGAAAGCAAGGCATGGGAAGGGAGTGACTGGCCCAAGTTACACAGCTAATTTAATAGCGGCTGGGTTTGAACCCCAGCAGTCTGGTTTTAGAGGTTATGCTCTAGCCACCCCGCAAACTGCCCCTTGGGACTTTCAGTTCTTTTCTTAAATTGTTTCAAAAACCATCTCCTTGCAGACTAAATTCGTGTCTTTGTTATAGGATGAAAAACACAAAAGTCAGCTAGTTTCAATCTACCCACAGCTGAAGATCCATCATGTGAAAGCCAAGAATCCCGAAACACAACACAAGCTGAGAAGAAATACACTTCACACGAGCCGACTCACACGCTGTTTCCGCAGCGTCCGTGTCGTCGCTGAATCAGTGGGAACGGGGTAAAGGTAACACAGATTACAATTGGCAAGACTGTGACCACACAATGTAATTTTATGTATGTAAACCCATATCTGAGTTTGGAACCACCATCACGTTGAAATCTCCGATTACAGGCCTGTTTGAATACCTCTACTTAAGGGAAGAGAAAAGACCACAGTTCATATCCTCCACCTACTTGTACCTTCCAAAGAAGAAAAAAACTTCAAAATAACAAAGAATTGGAGAATAATGTAATTAAAACTATACTGCTGCACCAGATTTTAGTAACTCTTAACTCCTTTTCTTTAATGCTTTTAGGTTAAACCACATACGATTGACAACATTCAACCATATTTGACCTACTAAAATGGGAATTCATATGGTTCGGTCTAACTGGAAAGTCATAGTTTATCACATGTAATGAAGTCTAAGTCATTGTGTGTGATTTCCCTAAAGAGGGGACCAGTCAGCACCTGATCAGGAGAGCTTTTAAGAGTCACACTCTGGTGGCCACTGTTGGACTCCTCCAGCACAGAATATTTGCTGGAACATATTCAGGGTGAGCCCTCTCCATAACTCTGAGAACAAAACATTGATTTAGGAGAGAAGATGGGTTCATATGACATTGAAATCTCACCTTGGAGATAGCAGGCAGGGGGAAATGAGGAAAGTTATTGTTTAAAAGGTGCAATGTTTATTTGGGGATGATGAGAAAGTTTTGAGTATAGACAGTGGTGATGGTTATACAACATTGTGAAATTACTAAATACTACTGAACTGTACACTTACAAATGGTTAAAATGATAAAGGTTATATTAGGCATATTTTACCTTATCCATGGAATGAACTTGATTTTTCCTGTTGCAATGTTGCTATTGCAGCTTGAATTAAGGAAGAACACTGATTTAATGATTTTTCTAAAAATTCTGACTTCTCTCCGAAGACATTGCAGTAACTGATTCTGTTCCACATTAGTGTCAGATTGACTGGACACATGGGTTAGACTCAGTGCCTTGGTGGGAAATATCATCAGCATTTTGGTTTCTCGATCTGTCAGCGTTTTCACCTTAGCAGTTTCTGCATACACACCTGCACACATATTCACACAGGGCGTACGCCATCTGCTGAGAACCACATGTGTCACAGATTCGGGAATGAACATCATCTACCTTGAAGCCATTGGCTGACATCCTGCATGTTCTGGCAGACATTTCACATTGTCACTTTCGGTTGTCTCATGCCAAGTGAGTTAATAAGCTAATTTAGAGTCCTGGTAGGCAGGTGTGCATGTAGGTCAAAGCCCTTCCTGCAACAAGAATCGCTGGATTACTAATGCCTCTTTCCCTTTAATTATAGGCTCAGGACAGAAATAGCATTTAGACTTTGACATCTCTGGAGGAAAAATATTCACATGGCTTGGCGGCATGGTTCTGGTTATTAAACAGATATTTGTAATTAAAATTATAAAGGATTCTTCCCATTGCAGTGCTATTCACTGAGCCATCACAACCTTGCTCAAAGCTGTTAGCCTGAACCAGAAGGCCCATTATTGTTTTTGGACAGCTGCTAAAGCTGATGTGTTCCAGTATCCTGTACTTAAAATACTTTACATGAAGTCAGTAATATAGTCATTCAGTTAGGAGAGCTATGGACTTAAAAAGAAAGTTTTCTGTGTGATTAATTATTCTGTACTAGGAATTGCTCATGTCATGTATGTTTCAACTGATTTACTGCCTATTGAGTTATAAGGAATTATATTCTATTGCAAATCATGACTTTTTAAAGATTGAAAGCAACATCATAATGTCAGGAAATTGTTAGGTTTTGAGTTGTATGGGAACTGAAATAAGGAGAAAGTTTAAAATTCTTCACAGTTGTTTATATTTGTGGTATTGAACTACTTCCAAACCACAACTGAAATATTAGTTAGGTTTAGTAGGGTGACCTACTAAAGCTACTAAGCTAGCTTTGATTCAAGTCAAGTATTTAAATAATTACCAAAACAGCAATGTATTTTTGAAATTATTGCACTAAATCTTCATCAGTGACTTTTCTGTTCTAATGAAAATATTGACATTGTAAAAAACATGACAATCTAAGTTGTATATATGAACTGTAAAGAAAATAAAATTAAGCCCCAAGTCTTTATGCCACTCTGAGAAGAAAGTGGAAATATAAATAACACATTCAATTACTTAATGCACAAGAAGCTCTTGATGGTTTTCACCAACCACTGTCCGTTTCTCTTCATTATCCAACTAACTCGGAAGAATGGCCAAAATTCCTGCCTGCTGCACCCTTCTCTCTGATTCCTTCCACAACCCACTGTTATCTCCCCAATCTCTCTATTGAAACTGCTCTCTCCAAGGTTTCCAATGACCTCAGATCTGAGGAACTAACTCCTTAGGCTCCCACCTGTTTGACCTCTATCTTCAGTATGCTGCTGCTGACAGCTCATTGCATTTAAAACTGTTCCCTCATCCTGTCATTGATTCAGTCAACAAATACTTACATTCGGCTTGCCTTAAATGTGTTTGAGGGTGCATGTAATTTTTTTGATCTCTCAGATATGATTGTTGTGCTCCTGATCCTTTAGCACTGGATCTTCTGCTTTAGTCTAAAACAGTGATGGACCTGATACATCTGTCCAATTCTCCTGCCAACGGTTCACATCTAAAAGAAGTCTGGCAATGTATAAAGGCATAACACATGAAAGCTCAAAGAAAACTTAATTGGTACACAGCCAGCTACCAAAATTACCTGCATATGCATTCCTAGTAGTTATGTTTCAGGCCGACGAGTAGTGCTTTTTTTTTCTTTCTTTTTTATTGTCACCCAAGGACATGCTCATTGATTTCAGAGAGGAAAGGAGGGAGAGAAACACCAGTGCAAGGAGAAACATCCATTGTGCCTTCTCCTATGTGTCCTAACTGGGGAGCAAACCCACAACTTAGGTATGTGCCCTGACCGGAATCAAGTTGTGACCTTTCAGTTTATGGGATGACATTCCAATCAAATGAGCCACACCAGCCAGGGCAGCCCTCTTTTTAAAAATAACCTTTTTTCATAGAGCATTTTGAAGAAAACAGGATGTTCTACAGGGATGTTTACTAGGCTCACAGTTTTAATTTTAGGATCTGTATATTTAGCTATTACTTAATTTCTCCAGCTACTTGAAAAATAACTACTGTGCTTAGGAACCTCAAAATATGGGATAAAAAATGGAGGCTGGACGGAGTTGGGTAAGGAGGAGAAGGGTGTCTGAGAATCACGGGTGATGCAGCACTGTGTTCTAAGTGCTTAATTTGCCCTCACTACCCTCTTGAAACATAGGCTTTGTCTTTTTATTAATACTAGGTCCCTTGTTCATTTTTGATGGATGATGGATGTTTAATTCATTGGAGATTATTTTTTTGCCCTGACCACATTCAAGTGGTTAAACTGGACCAGACTGATGACATTTCTCTATGGATTTTCTTAACATCTCAGAAGTTAAACTGAACGTAAGGTAAGACCAAGTCTCATACATAAAAGGACTTGAAGATTTTTATACTTGAGTGTAGCGCAAGAAGAAAACACTTAGCGGGTAGAAAACCCTGCAGGAAATATATGAACATCTAAGAGTAAAACAATGGAAGAGGTTAGAAGATGGGAGGCAATTCACATATTAAGATAAATTAATATATAACATCATGGTACTTTTTAATGGTTTGAGGATTAAGGTGTGGTATTTTGCCTTGGGAAAATACATCAGGGCTATTTCCCAGTATCCTTTGGTCTTAGCACTGAAATCCTAGCCCTGGGAGACTTCAACGTGTCACAACCTGTTTCCCAGTCAAGCCACAACAAGCTGTCTCTCCTTCCAGGAGCACAAAGAGGGTCTCGGAAAGAGTAAATTTGCATGAGACTTGAGAAAAAAATACCCTTCAGATGTAATCACAGAAAAAAATCAAGAAATAGCAAACATTACCTAATGTGGGCTTGTCCATCCAGTCTTCTGGACTTATTTGTTCAAAACTAATTTTGGTAACTTATTCTCCGTGATTTGAGCCATTCTTTCCAGTTATTAGAGGGCCCATTCCATGGCCAGATGTGACTGCAACCTGAGCCACCACGGCAGCACTTGGAAGTTGGCATGGGGTTTTAGGTACTCAGTTTTTCCTAAGAGAGAGCACAGTGCTCTTTCGAGTCACACTTTCATTTCTATCCTAGGGATAAGTCTTCCTGGGTAACTTATATGGTTATGATTGAAGTTAATGTAGAAATGGATGGGATGTCCTCTTGAGGAATGCCACTGCATGGCCCTCGCATGTGAGAGAGAATGAGGTGCCCTCCGAGCCAAGGCTTCACTGGGAGGAACATCTATGTTTTGTTTCTAAGGAAACAAGGGCATCCAGGGCAAAAGAAGAGCTACTTTACATGTGGAAAAGATTAAGGGCAGAAAGGATTTGTGGAAACAAGGCCAGAGTCACATTTTTCCTTGATTTGTCACATGCTATTTTTTTTTCCTTTTGTTCTTTGGCCACCTTCACTGCAAAACCTTGGATGAAGAAAACCCAACCTCTAGAGCAACGGAATGGTGCTGTAGTTCATGAGAGCGACCATTCATACATTTAGAGACAGAGGCAGACCCCTTCTAGGGAATCTCTCAGGGAATATTCACAAATGTTGCAAATCTAAAGGTTTCCATTAGAAGGTCTTATTAGAAATAAAACAATTCAAAGAGCACATTACTGGTTTCTATTTCCTCATATGATTCCCTTCCTTCTTTTCCTGCATTTCTGGATAAACATTATAACCAAGCAGAAAGGTGCCCCTTAACAGACTGATGTTTCTGTTAGAGCACATTAGAAGTGGATACAGATGCAATTTGCATTCTGCTCAGAAGAAATGTATTTCCTTCAGGTTGACTATGTAGGAGACTAAGCAGTTTTCCTAAGGAGATAAATGTAGTATGGTGGTTAAGAGCAGACTGGCTGGGTTTGAATCCTGGCTCTGTCCCTTACTCGCTGTGCAGACTTGGCCTCATTGCTAAAATTCCCTGCGCAGTCGCCTGATCTGTGCCTAATCTTGGGGTAAGAAAAGAGCATGCCTCAAAAGGTAGTATTATGTTAAATGAGCATTTAGAACTGTATCTGCAGATAATCAATAAATGTGTTATCTATCATTACAAAAGCTTTAAAATAAATAATCCTCCATGTGCTCATTAGAAAACACAGAATTTCTGGATTTTAGATACTGTTTTTATGCAAATTGCAGTAGCAATTTCTTAAAAAGCATTTTGTAATAAAATGGTAATGGATGAAAAGAAACGTCACTATAAAACAATATTATTTTTAGATTTAGGAAAAAATAGTTTATTTGGTCTTTAAGATTTTGAAGTACATTCTGGGATGTAAAATGAAAGTATTCCCTGAAAACTGACATTTAATATAATACACTCATAAATGTATAAAATTTAAAAAATAATGTTCAATGTGACATACATCTCTGATCCAAAGACAAATTGAAATTAGTAGTAGTTTCAAATTAAGAGTCAAGAGACTACTACATTTGTGACTTTAAACCAGAAATATAACTAGAGGGAAAAAGAGAAGCTCATTCTCACTTCACTTCCTCCCCACAACCTTGGACATGCTTTAGAAATTCACAGTGAGCTTTATGTCTTTTCGATTGGCAATGAACGTTGTATGTTCACCTGGCAGTGAATAGCATCAGAACAGTGATTTTACGTTATATATCTTTTACCACAATTTTTTTTAAAAACCTGAGAGTCCCTTTTGTAAATTAATGAAGTCCTCAAATGCTTTGGCACAACTCTTTTTATGATGTCGCTGTGAAAGTCAAGCATGCAGTGTGATTATGTCAGAAAATTACAAGCTCCCTCAAACACTTCACTCTTTGTTATTTATTCTTTCTAAGAATTAATGCATGGCTGGATGAAAAGATAAATTTCGTTAAAATAAATGCACTTAAAAAGAAAACTCATAGTAGTAATTGTGTGAGACATAAAGAGGAATAATGAAACAGTGGCACCCCTTCATGGACCGCCACCAACCACATCCCAACGCCACACGGCCTACACCCAGCCCAGCACTTCCGTAGATGCCCCCCAGAGCTGACGGCCCGGCTCTGCTTCTGCCTCAGGCAAGCCATTGGGTCTCCAGACTTTCTTATTTTCAAAAATGAAAACTTTGGGCCAAAGTGATCACCCATACCCCTTGTGCCTCAAAAATTCCATAATTCCCTTACTGTCACAAACTGCAACCCTGAAACCTGATTTTAAGCCTCTCTTTCACAGACAAATGAAAATCATCATCTTCGATAAACAAAATGTCCTACAAATAAGCATGTACTTACTTTTCTCTTGTTCCAGGATTTTACCTACAGCCAAAGTAATGTTATAGAATCCTTCTACTCAGTATTCAAAAGAGCCATTTCTTTCCCCCGGAGAGAACTGTAGGCAAGGAAGACACCTTCCCCAGACGAAGCTGAGGCATGCTCCTGCGGAGAAGCCCGTTCTATTTTAATTGCCAATTAAAAGTGGCCTGGGGAATCACACACTGTCATTATCTCATTAAAAATACTATTCTTGTCACTCCTTTACTCTCACTCAAGTAGCCCAACTACTCCCCACAACTTAAATTTAATAGCACTTTTAAAATATTGGCTTTATCCAGGGTCCACTGGAGATAGCACTTTCCGCAGTTATCACCGCCATAAATTTCAAGGATCTCCAGTCACTAACACAACTCCATTTACTGGGTGTTTACCACATTCGTGAAATTTATGAAGCATTGAGAGGAATTAAAAAGGAACTAGAGGGCTTGGTTTTAGCAAACTAGTGGCCACTCTCATTGGAAAGCAGAGCTTTATAAAGGCTCGTTTGCAGACCCCTCTCGCGGCACGTTTTGGTTCTGCTTGGCTCTCATTCTGCCCTCCCTATCTGTCTCGCTGGCTTATGTGGGGAATGACCTTACAAGCCCGGCACAGATGACTGAGGTTATTATGCCCCTGTTAGAGAAAAACAACAACAAAAAGCTTCATTTCTTTTGTTATAAGAGTTATAAATTCTCTTCCCTTATGACCTGTAGATCGCGTTAGCATTTCCTGTAGGAAATATGGTCGTTTGAATTGAGTTTCTCGTGACTACTTAGCAGTCTGTAGTGAGCTGTGTCATATAACGACTAAAGGGCACAGTCAAGCGGGATGCGCTGCAAAGACTCTGATGATGGCTTGTTTTTAATAATGTCCCCTTTGAATAATATAATAGTAAATGAAAAAGCTATGCCAGTGACTTCCTCCAGGTATTTGAACAATCTTGCTTCTTCGTACACACCTGCAGGTTATTTTGTATTGCCAAACATACTTCCTGAAAGAGTCCATTGACTTCTGCCTCATAAAAACATGCATTACCATGGCTCACGGGGGGAAAGGCACTCTGCCCATCTTTAACCCAAGAATAGGATTACCTTATTGCCTTGAAATCCCTTCGGACCTGGGTCCCCCGGAGGTCCACTAATGCCCTGCTCCAAGATGAAAACCGAGAATTAGTTCTGGGTCCAAGGTCTGGCAGGAATGAATCATTTATTAGCGTCCCTGAAGTTCCTGGAGTTAGAATTCAGATCATAACTCAGTTAAATAGTGATTGCATGGGATTGAGAAATGGAATGAGATAAAATTCCTTGTGTCAAATACACAGTTTCTAAAATAGTGCTTAAGCGGAGAGCAAACATTATTAATGAGATGCTTGTTTTCTAAACCTGTGTTTCCAACCTTATTTCTGTGCTGGACCCTTTTTTTGAAAGATTTGAAATAAACAACTTTAAAAAATATATCTAAGGCATCTGTAACTGAAAATTGGAGCTTCCAATGGCCCTGCGATGGCCAAAGTGGCTGTCCTACCTTGACACAGGTCCAGGCCACAGTGAAGGGGCTGATGTTTAATGAAATGCTATCTAGGAAATCTTGGGCAGAAGTATCATTTTCAGAAGACTTTTCAAAATACTGAAATCAACTGTTTACATACCCTCCCCACCATTATTACTATAGAAGAGGAAAATTCATAGACTAGATGAATATCATCCTAATTATTATTTTTAAGATATGTCTAACTTAAATAAATGACTTAAAGAATCAGTCCATGTTATTGAACATCACAAATACTTAATTTAGATAAAATGCATAACTCTTTCAACTACATTTTAGTAGCACTGCTAAAACAGTTACATTCTGTTTATAATTACCTGGACTTTATCTATCTGTCTTTCTAGACTCTAATTCAAAACCCTCTACCTTCAACTACTCACTAAGTGGACTCCCCTGCTGGTACCTATCTTGAGGGAGCCTGAATTACTTATTAAAGCATTAGGGTGGTGGTTTCCAAACTTGGATGCACATTGGGGTCACTTGTGGATCTTTAAAATAGTAATGCCTAGCTCCAATCCCCACACATTGTCATCGAATTGGTAGAGGGTACAAGTGAGCAAATGGACTTTAAAAGCTCCCTGGGTGATTCTAGTCCCAGACTTAGATTTGGTTTAGCCTCTTTACCTGAGGTCCTCTGGGTCCTATTGGTCCATATGGCCCCAGGGATCCCTGTGGAATAAAATTAATGGTAAGTCACTCAAAATATCCACCTTCAAAGTGCAATGATTTTAGGTAGAAGAGAAGGGAATATGTTTTCAGTAATGGCCAGTCTTCTTTGGTTACCCAAACATCAAAGCTCACATATTCATTGTTAACGAAATGATCCTGATTAACAAATCAAATGGGGGGGGGTCAAACTTCCCTGTAGCAAACAAACTCCATGAAAACATAATTTTAGGTATAAGTTCTTGGTCTATATATTGACATTTTGATCAAAGTAAAAGTAACTTAAGATTCCTTAGGAAGCAATAAACTTGGTGAAATACTGTTTTCTTCTAACCAGGTAATGTCAGTTAAATTAATTTAGCAAGTTTATCCGATGTCTAAATCATTCTTTGCCTATCTTCAAAACACGGAACTTAGTAAAACACTGATCATACTAAACACTCTTCTAATAAAAAATATTTCAGTATGTTTCATAACTAGGAAACCCTTTGAAGTTTATTTTTATTAGACGATAATACAGTCTAGTTTCTGTTTTCTTATATTTTCACTTTTTTTCCTGCTTTTGTTGTATGTGTTCCTACACACTGCTTTAGTGTATTTTCACCTACTTTTATTCTTATTTCCAGTTAATTTTTCTTCAAATAATTTTATCAAAGTATGCATACAATTTTGTATCCTACTTACTTGGTTTTCTGTTGTGTCAAAAATATTTTTCTTTGTCATTAATAACTCTTAGTAAACTGAATAATATTCAAGAATACGAACCCATCATGATTTACTGACTCATTCCACTACTTGGACATTTAAAGTGTTTTGATGATTGCTGTTTAAATAACGTTACAGAGAACATCTTTGTGCGCACATCTTTGTCCAACTTCTGATTCGTTCCTGAGGATAATCTCCTAGAAGAGGATGCCCAGTGCAGAGAAAGGCAATAAACATATTCAAGACTCTCTCTCACTCTCTTTGTCTCTCACGCCTTTTATGGAAAGAAATCATGAAACTTTCCTCCATAAAACTTGTTCAGATTCCCATTCTCACTGCACAGGTAGAGAGAGCACATCTTCATCTTATGGAATCCCCATCAACACTGAGTACTATACATTATTTCAGTGTTTGCTCATTTGATTGGTGAAATAATATTTTAATGTTTTAATTTCACTTATCTGATTGCTCATGTATTGGATATTTTTCATTTATTAGCCATTTGTATCTTCTTTTTGGGGTTTTCTGATTCTTTGTCTGTTTTGTTATGAATTTATGTGAATTCTCTTCGTGTCGAGGACTGTTTTTCCATTGACTCTGGACATGCATTTTTCAAATTTTTACTTCTCTGACATTGGGACACATATTACAATCAATTGCATCTTTATAATTGACAGCATTTTTTCTTTCTTTTTGGCACAGAATATAACAGGGCATTTAACAATCCTTGGCATCTTAGTCAGTGAAATATGACATTAACTCTTTGTCAGCCATTTTTATTTCAAACAGTTTTCCTAGTTGTTATCTGATTTTCATATTTGTTCTGTTCTGTATGTGCTCGTCCTACATTTGTGAGTCCAAGTTCATCTCTCATTCTCAGTTATCTTCCAGGAAGAATCCATTCATTATCATACTTTCCATTTCACCCAGAGATAATTACCAAGCCTACATTTTTCAGACCCACCTGACCTTTCACTCTGCCGCAGTTAAAAAAGCTTTCAGAAAACCTCAGGCTATTTAAAGTGTTTAGTTACATGGGCCACTGATATTATCTTACCCTTTTCTTTTCACCTTCTGCCTCACCTTCTCTCCTTGACTCTCTGCCATAATTAAAATATAGATGTTGAAAGAGTTCGGTGTCTTCCTGGCATGCTCTTACTAGTTTTTAACTGTAACAAAAACTACTTTTACTCTATGCTTTTTTTTTACTCTTTATTATTATATTTCAAATACAGTGTATATTTCTGGTTCATTAACGAACTCCTTAACATATTTAATATTGTCTCCAGTTTAAATACTTTATTCATATTTATTTTGAATGAAAAGTAAATACATACTCAATGGTCTGTAGCTTGCTGGGTTTTCAAAATTTCAAACCCCTGAGTCTGGTTCTGCCCGGTTATTTATAACTATCTCACCAACTTCTTTCATCAAGTTCTTCATTCTGCTTGGGAAGCACTTGCTCTCAGTGTTTACATCTGGAAAACAATTCTACTTTTTCCCAGTGGGGCTTGGATTGACTTTTTGCTGGTTAAATTATTCTTTTCACCATAACATTCAGTAGGCCTGGTCTCAAAGGTTAGCATACCATGAAACAAAGTCTTAATGGAACATAAGAAAGGCATTTGGGGACACTCTTATTTAAAGTTAGGTAATGGTTTTGTCTTCTGCTTCATGTTTTACTGATGAGAAAATTGAGCTAATGATTCTCTAACTTCAGTAGTAAGATCAACACACTGCATCCCAGGAATTTCCTATTTTTTTAATTGTTTTTTTTTTTTAATAAGTAGGGTTGGTATACAATCTTATATTGGTTATAGTAGTTGCAGGTGTACGATATAGTGATTCAACATTTTTGTAACTTATAATGTGATCACCCCACTAATTCTAGTCGTCATCTGTCACTGTGTCAACTTATCACAATATTGTTGACTATATTCCCCGTCCCCTTTTCACTCATCCTCTGCTCCCTCCCTTCTGGTAACCAGTTCTTTGATCTCTATTAAAACAAAATAAAACAAAACAAGCAAACAAACAAAAACAGACTCATAGAAACAGGAATTGCATCTTAAGGAAACTCAGCCCCAAAGGATCAAAAATATTAGCATTTTAAAAACATGTTCCTTACTTTGTCACCTTTTATTCCTGGTTTACCACATTCTCCACGTACACCCTAAAATAAATGAATAAAATAAATCACAGGACATTCAGTGTTAGAATTTTCTTTTAAGGATTCCCAGCAGAATCTTGAGACATAAGCACTGTGATGGATTATACCCAGTGTTATCCTCAGCCCTATGGGTCCTTTGGTCATTGAAGTCTGAAAAATTGTATCCGTAAGTCATTTTTAACTTGACAGAATGAAATCAGTGATACCACCTAATGAGCTTTAACATTTTTGAGAGATGGATGAAATTAAAAGAAGCTAAGGCTTACTGGCCATCTGCTATATATTATACACCCTTTGCATGTACGATTTAATTGAATCCACAGTAGAGATCAAGTCTGAACCCAGATCTACCTGGACTCAGAGTCCCTATTATTTCCACAATACCATGCTCCAATCCCAGTACCATCTTTCAGTAAGCAGTAGATAGATTTTGCCTCGAGAGTGTGAGGAAAAAATTCTGAGACCCTGTCCTGACTTGGTAGGGAAAGGAGGCAAGATGAACTAGCAAGGCCGGCTGTGAGAGAGAGTGGGGCGCGGTGGCCAGCATGCTGTGTGTGTTCCATCCTCATTCTCCACCATGCTGCCTGTCCTGGGGTGTTAATGAAAAAAAACTAACATACACATTATGCTTCACAGTTTATCATTAATGTTATTTTACGGAAATTATCTCAGTTAATCTGCCATCAACTGCCATCAACTGTCTGAGGTAGATATTATTAGCCTAGTTTTACAATCTGAAATTTTGTGATTCAAAAAGGTTAAGTAACTTGCTTGGACTTCTAACACTTCTAAGAATTTGAACTAAAATGTAACAGAGCCACTGAGAATAACAAGTAAAGTTGGAATTGCAGAGTGCTTTCATATATATACACATTTTGAGCCTCAAAGTCATTCAAATTTCTAAGATAAGCCAACTCAGCCAGAGAGGTAAATGGTTCACTTCAATGTACATGCTAGCCAGTGACTCCTAGTCCAGCACCCTCACTGCTGGTTTCTGCTTCTGCTGCTGCTGTGTTTCCTATGCGCTGCTCTGAGGCGTGCTATTCGAAATGCCACTACACGACAAGGGATTGCACTAACATGTAGTTCAGTGCCCTGCTTCCTTCATCAAGGAAGTCTTGGTATGGAAAATAAAGGTCAGCTGAGCTAAAGAGTGTGCTTAATGATCAGGATTTATATTCTGGTACAAAGTTTATCTTATCACAAAATAGCAACAAGAAGTTCACACACTGACAGCCAGCCTGCAGACCACATCTTGGATAGCACTGCTCCAAGAAGGGAAATCACGATTGTAACCATGAACTATGGGTGTGAAGTATGTGCCAAGGCCTTTGCATTATTGCTGATCCCCACACCAGCCTTGCAAGGTAGATATATCTTCATTCACAGATAAGGAAAATGGGGCTCAGCGGGATTAAGTAATTTGTCCGTGACCACAGGCTGAGTCTGGTAGATGCTCAGGCCCGTGTTCTTCATCAGCCACCCAAAACTGAACAAAGCACGCTGCCATGGTCTGTAAGTTACTCCCCACTGACTTGACATTTCTGCCTTGGGTGCTGCACAGGCATTGCTGGCATGGGAGTGGAAAGAGGGAGGTACAATGCTTCAATCCAGCTATGCCTCTGTTCAAAAGCAATCTATTCTCTCCCCACATCACGTGAGTCAAACCGACCCAGGAAAAACTGAGCTTTTCCTTAGAACAAGTTGCATATTTATTTCGGAACGCAAATGGAAAATCACTCTTGAAGAATTAGTTAGAAAGCAATTAATGTAATAATGTTGGATGGGAGTGAAGTGAGTCAACCACCAAAATATAAAACAGAAAAGTACCATAAATGCACTCAAAATTATTTTGGCCAGAATTCACATTCCATTAGCCCAGATAGATGTGTTATCTATGGGGTCCTAAGGAACAGCCTTTGTTTGGGATGGGGGCAGGTTCCCATCAATGAAAATATTGTACTCATGTTATTTGCCTCTGCGAAGGCAGCTTCTTTTTGGTGGGCTCATTAATCGCTGTGGAATGGCCACAGTGACAGTTCCAGGGAGCAAGGGCTTCAGAAAGCTGTGAACGGATTAGCTCTGTTCACAGCCTCTGACTCCTGAGCTGCTGCTCCTGGCGAAATCCTGGCTTGAATGTTAGGGTCAGGGTCACTTTCTCTCATAGCGTGTATCTTCCAAGTGAGATCTCCAGAGAGTCTATAATTCCCCAGAGGTTTCAATGAATATTTTCATGTACATATGAAATACATATATCTTCCTGGGGTTGATAATTAGCTCATTGTAAAAATCAAGATGGAGTCAAAGGTTATTCATAATTCTTCTCAAATGCATGCAAATTTGCATATCATGGAACTTTTTCAACTTTCTCATATTAGCATGTATGTCCAGTCTCTTCCTAATAGCAGCTAACATTTACAGGCCAGCAAAGAGTTTGGAATATGCTGTCACATTCATTATCCTGTTTGATTCTCTGAGAATGAGGGAGGCATGCATTAATCTGGTTCTATGTGGAGGATGAAATAGACACTCCAAGAGGTTGAGGAGCCCAGGTTCTTATGGCTAAGGACAGAATCGTGGCATTTCTTACACTCTTCCTCTTGATTAGAGATATGGTTATTTTTCATATGGAGGTTCGCTCCTAGTATTTGCAGGGCCTAAGGATGAGTACAAGCAGAAGCCCATATACCATGTATCTAAATAGTGGAAAGTTAAAAATCAAGCTAATAAAGTAGTCATGTTCTAGCTTCCTTTCTTGACAAATATACCTTCAAAAGAAATTTAAAAATTAAAGAAGCGGTGAGGAGGGGTTCCGCAGAGGTCCATGCAGGAGCACAGCCCCGCTTCACTTCCCACCTCCAGCTCCTTCCACAGCAAGAGATGCTGTGTGTGAGTGGAGAAGGTTCCCCACACGACACAACAAAGCTGCCTCCAGGCCCCCTCCTACCCCAGCAAACAGCTTCCATTTGGTTCCCCCTCAGGCCTGGAAGAAAGTAGACATGGGGAAGAGGTTTGTGTATGCCCTCAATGCAGGCTCAGATCATTTTGCAGGGACATTTGGGGTCTCGGTTACCCAAAGCACGATCTAGGCCAAGGGGGAACAGGCCTCTTTCCCTGCAAATCCTGGCTTGGGGATGGGGGAACAGAGGAGACCCAGAGCAGGACCCTCTCAGGTAAGGCCTCTTGCCCAGGTCTGAGGGTTGTACCATCTGTAGGACAGAATGGAGGCAGGGACCTCTTCAGGTTTCAGAGAGAAAATCTGATCATAGAACAGTGGTGGACTTCTTAATGAACTATAGAGCACTGTCAGAGGTTCCTGAGTCCCAGGCCAACTTGTTTATTTCTTTCGAATCAGGCTGTTAACTTCTTTTGAATTAGTTGAATCAGTTTCCTAATTTGTAACTTGCAAATAATCTACAAACCCATTCCTTTTATTTGTTTGTCAAATGTATTGCCCCCTACGACCTCTACCCAGATGCTTAACCGAATGAAGTCAGTGGTTCTACACTGTTTAACCAGGATAAATCCTCTTTCCGCATAAGAGGTTCCGGAGGTTAAGCACCAGAGGAACGAGCTCATGGCAGTGTTCCTGCATCCGTTTGTGCACTGAAGCTTTCCGTCTGGACACCTATTTGCGGAGCTCAGGGAGAGTGGGAACCAATCTCAGTCACCTCAGGGCTCCTTCCACCCCATACAGTACACACCCACGTCTTCTGTTGATTCATGTCAACAGAGCTTATATTTATAATTATGAATTAGGGAATCCAGACTTAACAAAAATAAGTTGGATTCAGTACATAAATACAGCCATGTTTCTGTTTTTCTTTCTGGAATTCTGGTCGAATGGTTGTTACAAACTTACCTTCTCACCCTTGTACCCAGGAGTTCCCTAATTAAAAAAAGAAAAGAAAAAGTAAAATGGGATATTAGGAGGCATAGTTGGAGGAAGTATTTGATGTTTTCCATTTGTGACATTACAAAACACATCAGTACAGTCTTGGAAAATAAGACCATATATCAATAGGCTATTTCACTTTGCACTTAGGGACTGTACATTTACTAGGGAGAAGAAAAGAACCTATTTTTCCTTTTATTACATTCTATTCTCAGTAGCAGGCATTTTTTTCAAACCCAATTTCTTACCCTTTGGCCTGAACCAGGAGATGCTATACACTGAACCTCACTGTGGAAATGAAGACCTGTAATTGTCCTTTGAAAATTGTTGCATTGACTTTTAAACTGTGAACTATCACGGCTGAAAATGTTTCACAGAGACTGGTAGTGAAAATGGCTTTGGGGTAATATCCTTTAAAATGTCCATAAATATTTATATTCTTTATGGTCCTCCTTTCAAACTCAGTCTAGAATGTAAACTTCAAGGAAATGAATAGTTCCTTTTTCAATCTTAATGAGTCAGTGACCTTTAAGTTACTATATTTTATCTCCTGCTAAATCAAAGGGCCAGAGTGTCTGCTCCTTTTCTGTGTCTCTCCTGGGAAGCCTGCACAGCCCTCTCCATTGTGTTGCTGCACATAAGCTGTTTAAGTGACACGATACTGAGTATTAAAGGGACTGGGAAGTTACCAACTTTAAGGAACAGCAAGTCCTTTTCAAAGAGGATTTCATGTCTTCTTCTTACAACCAAGGTTTTTAAGCATGAAAATAGTATTGTAAGATATATTTTAAGTGGGCTGGAGAAACTAGTGGAATAGACAAGCCATCCTTGCAGTTACATGTAAGTCTGTTCACAAAATTTCATTTTCCGTGTGACTTTTTTTTTTAATGATAAAAAAAAACTTCAGGGAGGAAATAACACTCCCCACTAAATGAACATAAGGGTGCTTATGTTCTTTCAAATTAGTGATTTGGGTTCCTTTGGATATGTTCCCAGAAGCTGAAGTGCTGGGTCAAAAGGCAGATCCATCTTTAATTTTTTGAGGTAACTCCATACTGTTTCCCACTGTGGCTGCCCAAGTCTGCAATCCCACCAACAGTGCAAAAGGGTTCCCCTTTCTCCACATCCTCGCCAGCACTTGTTGTTTGTTGATTTATTGATGATGGCCATTCTGATAGGTATGAAATGGTATCTCATTGTGGTTGTAATTTGCATGTCTCTGATGATTAGCGATGCTGAGCATCTTTTCATCTGTCTATTGGCCCTCTGTATGTCCTCTTTGGAGAAGTGTCTATTCAGGTCCTTTGCCCATTTTTTAACTTGGCCGTTTGTTTTTTGGTGTTGAGTTTCATAAGTACTTTATAAATTTTGGATATTGACCCCTTATCAGATGTATCAGTGAATATTTTCCCCAATTCTGTGGGTTGTCTTTTTATTTTGTTGATAGTTTCCTTTGCTGTGAAAAAACTTTTTAATTTGACATACTCCCATCTGTTTATTTTTTTCTTTTGTTTTCCTTGCCTGGGGAGATATATGCAATAAAAAACTGCTACAAGCTATATCCAAGATTTTGCTGCCTATGTTTTCTTCTAAGATTTTTATGGTGTCAGGTCCAAGTCTTCAATCCATTTTGAATTTTTAGTCTTGTGTGTGGTATAAGAAAGTGGTCTAGTTTCATTTTTCTGCACGTATCTGTTCAATTTTCCCAACACCATTTATTGAATAAACTATCTTTAGCCCATTCCTCTGTCAAGTATTAATTGACTAGAAAATTGTCAGTTTATTTCTGAGCTCTCTCTTCTGTTCTGTTGATCTATGTGTCTGTTTTTATGCTTATGCCAGTACCATGCTGTTTTGATTGCTATGGCCTTATGATATAGTTTGATATTGGGGACCATGAGCCTCCACCTTTGTTCTTCTTTCTCAGGATCACTATTACTATGTGGTACTTTTTGTGGTTCCATATACATTTTTGGAATATTTGTTCTTGTTCTGTTAAATACATCAGTAGAATATTGACAGGTATTGAATTGAATCTATAGATTGGTTTGGGTAGCATGGACATTTTAATGATGTTAATTCTTCCTATCCATGAACATGGTATGTGCTTCCATTTATTTGTATCTTTTTCAATTTCTTTCTTCAGTGTCTTATAATTTTCTGAGAACAGGTCTTTTACATTCTTGCTTAGATTTATTTCTAGGTATTTCATTCCTTTTGAAGCAATTGTTAATGGGGTTGTTTTCTTAATTTTAATTTCTGTTTGTTATTGGCATATAAAAATGCCACTGGTTTCTGGATATTAATTTCTGTATTCTACTACTAATTTGCTGAATTCATTTATCAGTTCTAGTAGTTTCTTGGTGGAATCTTTGGGGTTCTCTATGTACAGTATCATGTAATTTGTGAATAGAGACAATTTTACTGCTTTCCTTTCTGTTGCCGTTACTTGCTTTCCAACTTGGATGCCTCTATTTCTTCTTGTCTGATTACTGTGGCTAGAATTTTCAATACTATGTTGAATAAGAGAGGTGAAAGCAGACATCCCTTTCTTCTTCCCTAACTTAAGGGGAACACTTACAGTTTTTGTTGAGTATGATGCTGGCAGTGGGTTGTTCATACATAGCCTTTATTATGTTTAGGTATGTTCCTTCTATTCCCACTTTGCTGAGAGTTTTTATCATAAATAGGTGGTGGATTTTATCAAATGCTTTTTCTGCATCTATTGATATGATCATGTGGTTTTTATCCTTCATTTTGTTTATATGGTGAATCCCATTTATTGATTTGTGAATGTCGTAGCAATCTTGAATTACCAGAATAAATCCCACTTGATCACAGCATGTAATCTTTTTGACTCAATGCTATATTTGGTTTGCTAATATTTTGTTAAGGATTTTACTGTCTTTGTTCATCAGGGATATTGACATATAATTTTCTTTCTTTGTGGTGTCTTTATCTAGTTTTGGAATTATGATACTTCTGGCCTTGTAAAATGATCTTGGGAACCTTCCTTCCTTCCTTTTGAATGTTTTTAAATAGATTGAGAAGGAAAGGTGTTAGTTCTTCTGGGAAGGTTTGATAAAATTCATCCATGAAGCCATCCAGTCCAGGACTTGGGTTTTGGGGGAGTTTTTTAACATTATGTTGGGTGCATAAATGTTCTACTAGGGCTATATCCTCTTGTTGGATTGTCTTCTTTAGCATTATGTAATGTCCTTGTTTGTCTGTTCCTATAGCCTTGGTTTTAAAGTCTATTTTGTCAGATATAAGTGCTGCTACTCCAGATTTTTTTCTTTCCATTTGCATGCAATATCTTTTTCTATCCCTTAACTTTTAGTCTGTGTGTATATTTCAATCTGAGATGGGTCTCTTGGAGGCAGAATACATGTGGGTCTTGTTTTGTTATCCTTTCACCTACCCTATGTCTTTTGGTTGGAGCATTTAAGCCATTTACATTTAAGGTGATTATGAATAGATAAATATATAGTGCCATTTTATTGTTAGACTGTTTTCCTCTGGGGTTTTTTTTCTTTCTCTTTTTCTTCTTATTTTTAAAGTAACCCCTTTAACACTTATTGCAGTACTGGTTTGGTGTTAACAAACTCCTTTAGTTTTTTTCTTGTCTGGGAAGCTCCTTATTTCTCCTTCAATTTTAAATGATATCCAGCCTTGCTGGGTTAAGTAGCTTGGTTGTAGGTCCTTGCTTTTTATCACCTTGAATATTTCACACTACTCCCTTTTGGCCTGAAACTTTCTGTTGAGAAATCAGATGACAGTCTAATTGGTGCTCCCTTGTAGATTACTATCTGCTTTCCTTTTGTGGCTTTTAGGATTCTCTCCTTGTCTTTAAGCCTTGACATTTAAATCATGATGTGTCTCAGTGTGGGCTTCTTTATGTCCAACTTGTTTGGGACTCTCTGAGCTTCCTGGATCTGTGTGTCTTTTCCCTTCACCAGGTTAGGGAAATTTTTGGTCATTATTTCTTCAAATAGGTTCTTAAGTCATTGCTTGGTCTCTTCCCCTTCTGGTATTCCCATGATGAAGGTATTGTTATGCTTCATGTTGTCCAAAATGTTTCTTCAGTTCTCCTCATTTTTTAAAATCTTCTTTCTGGTGCTCTGCCTGGGTGTTTTTTTCTACCTTGTCTTTCAAATCACTGAATTGATCCTCTACTTCATCTAACCTACTGTGTATTCCTTCCAGTATATTATTTATTTCAGATATTGCATTCTTTATTTCTGACTGGTCCTTTTTTATGGTTTCTATGTCTTTTTCCATGCTGTTGAATATCCCTATAATCATTACTCTAAATTCCCTATCTGATAAATTGCTTGCCTCCATTTCATCTAGTTCTTCTGGAGAATTCTCTTGTTTTTTAATTTGGAGTCTGTTTCCAGTCTTCCCATTGTGGCTGCTTCTTTGTATTTGATTCTATGTATTAGGTAGATCTGCAAAGACTGTGGCGTAGACCTTTGTCAAACACTGCTTGTTACTGGCCCTGGTCAACCTGTTTGGAGCTACAGATTATGCACATCATGTGGCTACCTGTGCTGGGCCTGTTTGTTTGCAGAAAGAACCAGGTTGTGCACCAAGGACCACTTTTATCAGCACCAGGCCTAGGAGAAGGTCAGCTGAAGTCTCAGAGCTCCCAGAAATCTACCTTAGTTTGTTAAATAATCAATGCTATATCCTCAAGCTTCACTCAGCAGCTCAACTTAAACCCCACAGGATGAGGCAGAGTAATTCCTGTGGGCAGGGCTATTGCTTCCCTCAGGCTGATGCAACTTACAAGTGAGTGCTCTGCCTGATAAAGATAGACTCTGCAGTATGATGAATGACTCAGCACAGGGATTCTGCTCCTTCAGTTCTCTCTCCAGAGCCACCAGGCCCAGACTCTCTTCGTGTGTCTCTAGTTCAATCTGCCCTCCCTCTGCCAGAGCCCAGGGAAAGCAGCTGCCAACAGAATTTTGTGTATTATGCCTTTAAGAGGCTCTCTGCATCTCCAGCCATCTCTCCCTTATAGACAGAAACCCCACTGCTTTACACAGCTGGCGGTTATCTGGGTTCCTTTACAAGCCCTGGTAATGTAGACTGGGGAGCCCAGTTTGGGGTTTAGACCCCACACTTCTCAGGGGGAACCCTCTGGCCACTGAAATATCCCTCTGGCACTTCAGCTGCCTCCTGCGGAAGCCCAGACGGCCTTTTTGTGCCTCCTCCATACTCCCTGCCAGTCTCATTGTTGTGAAGTAGTTTCTTCTGTGTGTCCTTGGATATAAGGCTTCTCTCCAGCTAGTTTTCAGTTAGTTATCCAGGATGATTTATCTACAATTTACTTGTAATTCCAGATTGGCCCTGAGAGGAGGTTGATGTAGCTTCCACTCACTCCTCTGCCACCTTCGGTCTGCTCCCATCATTACTTTATGTTAAAAGAGTTACATTGTATTTAGGAAGGAGCCAATAGTGTTTATGAAAATAAAGGAATATTACTTTTATAGTATTCTATTCTTTTTGTTCCCTGTTTTTCCTCTCTGAAATCTCAGATTTATTTATTATTTGGTTGTTATCAGTTTCCTTCCTTCCTTCCTTTCTTTCATGGCATCTTAATGATTAGTTTTAAAATATTAAAATTTGAAATATCCACAACTGCAGTCTTGGCTCTCTGCCAAAATTGTTTCTGACTTTCTTATTTCTATTAATGCTCTCATATTTCAAATCACACAGTCTCAAAAACTTATAATTATATTTTCTCCCTATTTACCCCTTTCACTCCTTTAATCCAACCTGTTAAAATTCCCCAGCAGCTTCTACTGCACTTGTTTTAAGTCCACTGCGACCCCGGCCAGTCAAGCTCTATTGATCTAGCCCCTGCCTAAGCTATAGCTTCATCTCCCACCACTCTTCATCAGGTTCTGGCTTGCTTCCCATTTCCTGTGCCTGCCAAGGTTGTTCCCACCTCAGAGCCTTTGTCCCTACTGCTGTCTCTGCCTAGAATGCCCTCATGACCTTGTTTTATATTTCCATAAAGCCTCTCACTGACTGAAATTCTTACTCATTTGTTTGCCTATTTATTGCCTTCCCCTGCTAGAACACTTTATGAAACAGGAACTGTCTTGCTCACTCCTGGATCCCAGCACGTAAAAAGGACCCAACACATAGAAGGTGCTCAGTATATATTTGTTGAATATATAAGTTAGATTAATCACCACACTCTATCGTTGCTTCCCTTTCATGATTCTCACCATGTCCTCTTCCCTTCTATGTTGTCATCACTGTAGCCCAGTTTTGCCCAATATAATGGGAGCCCTAATTGGGAGTCTCATATGTAATTCTAAATTTCTTAATACCACATTAAAAAAGCAATGAACAGGTGAAATTAATTACAATAATATATTTTATTTATCCCAATAGGTCCAAAATACTGTCAGTTCAACATGTAATTATATAAAGAATTATCAAGGAGGTAGTTTACTTCTATTTGGGGGATATTAAGTCATCAAAATTATATGTGTGTTTTATTTCTAAAGCATACCATGATTTCATATTTCAACTGCTCAGTAAGCACATGTGGCTAGTGGTTTTCACATTGGCCAGAGCAGCTCCAGCCAATGTCCCTGTTTTTTCTCATATAAGCTATAGCAATACACCTTCTAAGTGCTTCTTCCTTCTGCTTATTCCCATTTCAATTTTTCTTTTAGAGCCATGCCAGATTAATCTTCCAAATATAGAGAGAGCTCCTGTGTTATATGCCTCATCTAAAATCTTGGAGGGTGCCCAGCACCTGGCGAAGCCCAGGCCTTACAACCAGCATAGAGCACCCACTCCGATCCTCAAGCTGTGTCTGACAGCACTCCCCTGCAGGCACCCTATCTCACCATTTCCCAACACACTGCCTTCCCTCTGGCAGCAGCTAAAAGCCCTCTCCACCTGGAATACCTGTCCCCTTCCACCTTCCTATTCTGTCCTTTCCTGTCACAACACTACACCCTTCAGGGTTCACCCCATAAAACTACCCCGACAACTCCAATCCCTGAATTCCTATAATACTTTGTACATGCAACTTTCACAATATTTTGTGAAATATTCAAATTCTGCTTCAAATAGTAGCTATCTTAAATATCTTATCTCTCCTATGAAAAAATAAATGTTTCAAAAATATAAATGCTTTGTCTTAATTTTATTTTCACTTAATAGTATGCATTGTATGAAGATAACCAAGAAATGTTTCCTGAAAAAAAAAAAACACAAATTCTGAATGGATTTCCATTGAAATTATCAAACTTTCTATCAGACTTTTTCATGAAGTTGATTGGAAACATCAAGAGAACGGTGTTTAAAACCTCTGGGTCTGAGTCTTGGGTTTTCCCTTCTGTGGAAAGTCAGACCCAAGGAGACGGACTGAGAGCAGAGACGCAACATGGCTCCCTCTGGTTCACTGTGCATGCATCGGCTATTTTCTCCGCCAGTAATGAAAATTTTTTCTGTAATTACTTCTCATATGATCTCTGGTATCTTCTGTCTTCTAATTATAGGGATATTCAATCAGCTAGGATAATCTCTTTTTCTCTGTCACATATACACACTCTCCCTCTTTTGATCTGTAGAATCAGATTTACAAAAGGGTAGTTTAGATTATGTAACTCGTATGGTCCCGGAATTTTAATTTCCTCTGTATGGAAGGAAGGAAGGAAGGAAGGAAGGAAGGAAGGAAAGAAGAAATAAAGCAAAATGTTTTCCCTGTTTGAGCCTTTCACAAGTGTCAGTTTAGTGTCAGAGAATGCCATGTGGTTGACCGCTTGTCCCATCATCACTCCCATTGAACAGAGTATTGTCCTCTCACACTTCCACTTCTATGATCATTTTTGTCTGACTTGTCTATAACATCACTAGCCCACAGAGATATAAATCATTTCACACTCGCACTCCAGGGGTCAAAATGATCAATTCCAGAATCTAGCACCTGGGATTATGTTCTTAAGAAGGCATTCCCGTTGCGTACATACCCCTGGGCCTCTTTCTCCAGGTTCTCCTTTTTGAGCATCGCCCTGTGACAAACAAAAAACTCAGTCAGAATTCCACTGCCCTGCAGAAGGACTGATTGCGTGATAAAGGCCTGATTTTTAGTCATTCAAAATTCCCAGATTAATAAATTAAGCCAATGGAGAAAGAAAATCTTTGGCCTTCCCCTTTGACATTTTCACCATGCAATCCAGGGAAGAAAACAGCAGCTCAGATAGCCTCTGCCCTCTGGAGTGAAGCCAGATGTAGAGGGTGCCAAATCCAGGTGTATGTTCACAGTGTAGGCGGGGTCTTGCATCCCAGTTTAACTCCATAGCCATTGTTCTCAAACACAGCACTGCACCCACTGGGAGCCAGCCCCTCTGGCCTTTCTCCAAGGGGCTGTGGAATGTTTTCCAAAATGTCCTAAAGACTGATTACTTGATTTCAGCAATACTTAGGAAAATATATTATGTGGCACAAAATTACAGGCCAAATAGATGAAATATAAACATAGATTTATCACAGGTATTTAATAAAACAAGATGAGATATGATGGCATTAATTTGAACCCATGTAAGGTGAGTGAGTGTAGAGGTGTGTGTGTGTGTTACAAAGCAGCTCAAAGATGCTTTACATTCCCTTCCTTCGAAAAACAGGCAATTGGCAAAAAATACTTTAGTGCTTTAATACTTTATCATATTTTTCATTACATCCCCAAATATATTCTCAGAAATGAATTATTGGGTTAATTTTTTGAATATTTGAATGCCTCTTATGTAGTACCCATTTGTTTTCCAAAATGTGCCACCTTACGTTTGCAATGAAAAGCAAACCAGTTTCACTACCATATTTCTATCACTAGTTATTATTATTTTAATATTGCTGTGTTAACTGTTATGAAAAATTATTTTTAATTTGAAACACAGCATAAACCAAATTATGTGAATTAGAAAATTTATCCCCTCCTAACCCCAAAATATAACCCAACAACCATGGACTCTCAAGTTTCTACAATTTAAATAATTAGTATTAAAGGGTACCTCAATGTCTCTGTCTTAAATTTTATTCATTATATAGTGGAAATAAGTGCTTTTCTATTTCTTTATTTACTGGTTTTATTTCCTCTCTTGGAAATTATTTGTGTTCTTTGACCATTTAATTATTAGAAGGTTGATATTTTCTCATCCATTTTATTGTCTTTAGGTACTATGAAAATTAATCCAATGTCCATTTTATTTGATGAAAACATTTACCTATATGTTTTCCTCTTTATTTTAAGTATTAGTTTTCATTATATAGAATTTTGCCTTAAATTTTCATATAGGTGTATCTGCTAGTCTCTGTCTTGTGATACCTTCAGTCACTGTAAAACCTGGAACACCATTTTCCCAACAGTGATCTGAACAGGTAATTAAAACTAGAATTTCATGATGGGTACACAAAGAAAAGAATGGAGGAAATGGCTGGAGAGTGAGAGACAATCTGGAGTTTTTTCTATTATTATTATAGATCACTTATATTCAAAGTGGACCATTAAAAAACATGAGTCTAGGTTAATGTGATATGGAACGTATCTTAACAATTCATGGAACATTGTGATAATTAATTTGGGACACCATCATTTTAATTACAAGTTTCTATTTATTGGGTCCCAAGGTTCCCTTAGAGTATTGACTACCATGACCATATGTGAACGAACCAGAGAGATAACACAGGAAGTGAACGTCACGTACTTTTCACAGAAATAGTCAGATTTTTTGGCATTGACATATACTGCAATGCTCTTTGTTTTCTTTGTTTTTGTTCTTTAAATAAATTTCGAAGATGCACTTGTTTAAAGGAAAGATGGTTATTTATTTACCGGGTTTCCTTTTGGTCCTCGCTCACCTTTGACACCTGGGTTTCCATGGGTACCCTGAAGGCAGAAGAAAAAAGATTATATTGAGCAGCCATTCCATTAGTTTCCTGCATCTTACAATAATTTCTGACCAGCTTCAGGTCATAAAATGAGGGAAGATTGTAAAATAACTTTACCTACCAAGAAGAGAGTCAACCCTATATCTCCTTTCCTACACATCAGGAAGGTTGGCACTGTCTTGCATAGACAGATTCTCTACATTATCCAAAAGAGGATAATGTCCCTCTGTTATTTGCACACAAGTGCTTTTTAAAAAATTGTTTTCTAGTACAGTAGTCTCCATTTTCCTGCCACCACTTTCCCCTGCCCTACCCACCCCCGCCTTCTACCCTCAATCCTTCCCCCCTTTGGCTTTGTCCATGGGTCCTTTATACATGTTCCTTGACTTGACCCTTCCCCTTCTTCCCCCCATTATCCCTCTCCCTTCTCCCCTATGGTCACTATCAGTTTGTTTTTTATTTCCATGCCTCGGTTTCTATTTTACTTGCTTGTTTGTTTTGTTGATTAGGTTCCACTTAAGTGAGATGCTCTACATTCCCTTTCTTTGACAAACAGGCAATTGGCAAAAAAATACTTTAATGCTTTAATACTTTATCATATTTTAAGTGAGATCATATGGTATTTGTCTTTCACTGCCTGACTTGTTTCACTTAGCATAATATTCTCCAGTTCCACCCATGACAGCATGAAATAGCCCTGATATTTGCAAGTGTGAGTAAAGTGATCATCTCTGAGACTCCTGAAACTGACCCTAAATTCAAGGGACAATCTCAAAAGATGAAAGAAGAGAATTCTCCAAATCCTGTTCCAGGAAGACTCTTCATTTTTCTATTCTCAAATAACATCACTTTTAAAACATGAGTCTAGCATCACATAACATCACATTAAAAACATCACTTTTTTGAGAACTGGTTGTCGGGGTACCCAATAAATGTTCCACAACACAGTTCTATGGCTACCCTTATTAAAACATGGGACTACCTTTTTTAACAATATTGATTGACTAAAGTTGTCAGGTTAGCTCAGCAATTGCAAGTTTTGTTACTGTTCATCCTAAAACATAATTGAATATCATAAGTGATATTCAATTACCAGTGGTAGGCCACTGGTAATCCCCTGGTGTCATAAGTATAAACTAAGACTTTATGGGGAGGGATATTCAAGACTTTGCTTTGGTTCAAGTCAGCTTCTACTGGCTACCATATTATCACGGAATATCTCAAGTCATGTATTTTGAAGAAAAAAGACAAACATTCCTACTTCCTAATACCTTAATTGGTAGGAAGGGTTGAAAAAGGGTAGGCTTCAGCCTCACGTCTCAGGGTAAAATGCATCCATCACAGTCTAAGAAGCTCACAGTATGCATCTTCTGTCCCATCCCCCAAATACAAGCATTAGTTGAAAAATCTTATCCATGCACTTTTGTGAAATATCTCCAATGTGCTTCTGAACATTAAGGTTTGGAATCATAAACAGATGAAATACTGAAAAAGCAGCATGGATGCTTCCTGATGATCTGGCATTAGAGAAATGTTCAGCATCTCCAGTCATAATGATATCATTTGAAGTCACAGAATTCACTCGAACCCCCAAGGCTTCCTAGCCAGAGCTTCCTCTGCACAAGTCCCCCCAATATTGCTCTTGGATGAGTGTAAAGACACAGTTACCTTCAGGAGAGGTCTCTAGTCCATGTCTCTGGGTGAAGCAAATAAAGCTTTGCCTAAAGCATAGAGATTTGGATTATCTCTTTCTATATTTTCACTTTAGTATTGAGAAATTCTGGCCCTAACTGCCACATAAGAAGTGATGCTGAATAACCTTTGTGGGAACAAATTTGTCATTTTAAACCAAGTCTGCCCTTAATTCAAGACAGTAAAATCCCAGGTTTATTCCTAAGGATAGAAGGTATCCTTTTAGGAAAAAAAGAAAGAACATTTGTTTTTTTTTGCTGCTATTTGCACACAAGTGCTTCTTGACAGCATGAAATAGTCCTGATATTTGCAAGTGTGAGTATAGTGATCATCGCTGGGACTTCTGAACTGATCCTAAATTTGAAGAAGAAATACACTTACCGGGGGCCCCGGATCGCCTGGATCTCCTTTCTCACATTCACAGATCTTGCGTTCACACTGAATCAGTAATGAAATACAGTATTAACACACACTGAAAGGCAGAATTTCAAATCTCATTCAGTACATTACTAAATGCAACACTCCCTTGAAGAAATTTTACTTTGCAATTTCATGGAGATTTTGCTCTTCTTATTAAATTCTTCTAGGAAAACTCAGATCTAATAAGAACCAGGTATAAAGTATTATTAAACATTGCCATGGTTAAATTAAAGAGGCCTCCTTTTATATATATATATATATATATATATATATATTTATTTATTTATTTATTTATATTTATATATATATTTATATATATATAAATCCATATATATATATAATCTAATTGCTAGTTAAAAAAGGGAAAGATAAACATTTTCAGTGGACTCTCAGAATTTCTGCTATTTCTCTTTTATGTAACACATCAGAAGTCAATAGTATACAAATATCAAATACTCACTTATTCAGCAAAGGAAAGCATTTGACTTAAAACATATTGAATCAATTCTAAGATACACATTTTCCCTTATTATAACACCTCTGAAATCAGAGTAAGCCCAATCATGATGAAGTTGCTATTTTCTACATTTACACTTCAAAACATACAGAATGAGATGGAAGAAAACTCCAGAGACACTACTGGAGCACTCTTAAGAAATGCTGTATCACCCATGCTTTGATGTACTTCTTTTATAGAAAAACAACTACATCAATGACTCTAAGACTAAAATGATTCAGAAGATATAGACTCTGAATGTGAAGAAGTTGTAGAAATAACCAATTTAGTATGCTTATATATTCTCACATATGTGTGTATAAAAGTGATACAAGATTTAAAAATCTGTATCTAAATAAACCTAAAAGGACTCTTCACATAAGTATAAAACAAAAAATCAAAATTAATAAGGCAACTATATCATAGTTTAATCGCCAGAGTTTTTTCTTGACTTAATGGCTCATAAAATAATGGTATATCTGACCATGTACATACAATTCAATGAAACGTGCTCTACAACAGTGGTCCTCAACCCCCGGGCCATGGACTGGCATGGGTCCATGGCCTGGTAGGAATTGGGCCACACAGCAGGAGGTGAGTGGCTGGCAAGCGAGCGAACTGGTCCCTGGTGTTACAAAGGTTAGGGCCTGCAGCTCTACGAGGTTTGGTTGGCTCCTATTATTTTATGCAACATTACATATAAATTTTCTGATGTTAAATAAGCAGCTTATCAAAGTTCAGATGTTCCAAACTCTTTGTGTTAAGAAACACATTTTCAGTTCAGGAGTCCTCAACAAGCTGATGGTCATCTATTATGCTAAGTACTATCCAACCAATGTTGGCCAGCTTCCTTGGCCACTTGGTCTGGTTGCCACCATCAGAAAGAATGAGGTTAGTCAATCAGCAGGCAGCAGGGGGTGACTCTGAGCTCTGTCTCAGCCTGGAGCATTCTGCCTAACTAACCCAGGCCAACACCAGGCACACCTCCCAAAGTAGAGGACCCCCCACTCTGCAAGTGACTAGTATCAGAGACATGCTTAGAATAAAGGAAATTATATCAAACTAAGCAAAAGCTATGTCCTATAGTTATCATTGATTTCTAAAATTAGTCTGTAGAATCACATTAATTTTTTTCTAATTTTCCAACCTGCACTGGATATGGTAGCCTAAAAGAAATCAGACGGCAGCCTAGAAATAGTGTGGCTCTTTCTAAAAATAGTTAAACATTTTTATTTAGTCACACCTATCTTCCAATGAGAATTACAATGCTGATTTGATAATGCAAGCTTATAGAGTAATTCATAGTAATCAAAGCAAGTGGTACTTACCTTCTTTTGAAATAAGATATCCTATGAGGGGAAAAAAGAATGAAACATTAACTCAATTTATGGTTCTGCTTCCAACTCTTATTAGTCTTAATTATTCCCTAAGGGATTTGCTGTTTCCAAGAAGAATAGCAAGTCAGCCTTTTTAACCTTATGAAAGCAATAAAGCCCACCAGCCACCCACCCAAGGAATACTCTGAGCCCTATGAAAGTAGGAGACATGAAAGGCACTAACATTAAAAGTTATTCTGTTTTCTGGGAACTTGATCCTGTTGCATCCTATGCTTACCTTTGATTTCCTTTACCAGCTCTATGATCTGGCTACAAGCTTAATTTGGCTACAAGTTTAACCAGCCACATGAGAAATTTTTTGCTTCCAGTTACAAAGACTTAGGCATCAAAACATTTGTTTTAGGTTTATAACTTCAGGAAATGTTAATGAGCCTTAGAAGTCGAACCTCTCATTTTGCACTAAGGAAACTCGATCTGCAGTGTGTGACTCATCCCAGGTCACACACTTGGGTTGAGTCACCTGACAAGGTTCGGTGCTGCTTCACTCATCCACACAGAGGTGGATAAATTTTCAAAATTACTTCAAATTCCTAATTTCAGAAAAACTCTCAATCTGTGTTTTGTCCAATATCTAGGCCTCACCTTACAACACAGTTGTGTGGTTTTATCTGACACATGCACCAAAGGCCCTGTCTGAAGTCAAACCCTGGGGAAAGTTAGCCTATGTTTACGGGTGGAATTATTGCTTTCTTAAGGTTGATACTATGTGTCAAATGAATGCCTTGTGACTGAATCAGAAGGCATAACATGCGTATGATAAAACTGAAAATGGAAGTAAGAAGCACTAGAATATTTGTTGCAAGATACTAAAAATGAAGGGTGCAATGAGGAAGTTGAAGACAAGGCAGAGTTGTACTTTTACGGAGGACTCCACATCCCTGTAGTTTTGTTTTTACTTTATTTTTATTTCCATACAAACTAATAACATAGAGGTGAAGATACAGCAAAAAGTTTTAAGTAGCTCAGTTTAATGGGAGGAAAAATGAGCCTGGGCATTAAGTGTCATCCAAGGTTTTCATAGTGTTTCCACCATTAACTACTCATGTGGCCTTGGGCAAGTCTTATACTCTTTCCAGGTCATTTTCCTATAGAAATGAGAAAGTTTGAGCATACATGTTTGAGAGCTGTAAAACTCTGTCCCCAAACCCTATACAAAATTCAGGGTTTCACCTATGGTCCTCTTTGTCCCCTTCCTCCACACCTTCCCCACCCAGTGATTTTAAATTACTAGCCAGCATAAATCCAGGCTGAAAGCAGATGATATCTTAAAGATGTATCTTTAAGACCTGGCAGGTCACATGAAAAACAGAAACTGAGATACAATGACAGTCTGCGTGTAAAATGGCATTGCCCCCCAGAACGTCTGGCTATGCCTAGAGAGCTGCAGATGAGTGTGCTTTGTCTCAAGGCTGCTCCGCATGAGCCCTGGTTTCCACCTGCTGTCCTGACAGCCTTTCCAGACACACCCTACAGGGAATTCTTGTACTTGCATGTTTCAGCATTCATTGTTTCTAATAGTGAGAAATTGGAAATAATTAAAGTACCCACCACTGGTGGAATGGATCAATAAATGAAATACTATTCGCAACTAAAGTAAGCATACTGGATTTACATATTTCAACATAAAAAGGTTTCCAAGAACACTGAGTGAAAAAGCAGTGTGATCCAAATTATGAAAATATTTAAAACATGTCATTAGCTTGCTTTCCTCTGGGAGGAAGAGAGGGAAAGGGAATTTGAAAGGAGTTCAAGAGACACAATAAACAACTTACAATGCAAGTCAAATTGTAATATTTTCTAATAACTAGTGAAATATAGAAAAATCCAAAGTTTCATCACATTGCAATCTTTTTATAACAAACATTGATGTTCTTATTTATTTTAAACTCATGAATTTAGCTGCTACCAGGCCTAATGTGCAAATTTATACTTTTCTAGCCCTGCCTTTGAAAATTCAATTTCTAGCTTTCCATATTACTGTCTAAAACTATGTGCCATGAGGATTAAAACCATAACAACACAACTAACAAATTATTTTTGGAACTCATTTGATTTGAGTTTTTTGGAATTTACATTTCTATGGAAACAAAAGTGGATCCAAAACTGCACAATAAATAAGACTGTTTCAAACAATGAACAAAGCTCCATCCCTAAGGGCACTTATGGTCTTAAGCCCCAGTGACAGAAAACAGACAGCTCACAACAAGCAGCGTGGGAAGGAGATCCTACATGGGGGGTGGAATGGGGGCATTAACAAGATAGTTTCTTGGAATAGGTGCATTTTTCTGGAAATTCTGAAGGGAGGAATGCAAAGGACCAACTCTTTGATGGAATGCTGTGCTGTATGTCAAAGTTTATGAGGAAAAAAGTCATCAAGACTAGTGTGGGCAATAGACAAAAGAAGCAGTAAGGAAGGATATTTAGAAAGAGTGGACAGAGGAGTCCACGTGGACAGAGCTGGAGGCCTTGGGGCACAGTGAGATCTTTCACTGAGCTGGGCAGCAGGCTGCATGGGGACCATGGTCAAAGCCAGAGGGAAGGTCATGTTCAATTAAGGTCTGGATGGATACTGTATTTTAAATGAAAAGGATAAACAGATAAAGGCCCTTACTAGAGCAAAAGAAAGTACACTCTATGAATGAGCTGGAGCTCTGGGATGGCATATGTGTGTTCAGGAGCAGGCTGGAATGGAATCGCCAGTTTTGTGAATGACTGTGAGGCTAATGCAACGAGAAGGAAAGAGAGGAAATGTGAGGAAGATGTCAAACATACAGCAGGGCAGCAAAGGGGATGAAAAGAAAAACTCTGCAGGCAAGGATTGCAAACTCTAAGAAAAAAAAAATTTGCAGCTTTAGCAAACTGCAAAATCTTAAACAGAGAATAAAAATAAGGCTCTAAAGAGAAGAAGACTTGAAAAAATGGAAAGCGGCCTATAATCAATGAATCTATAGAGCACAGGATTCTAAAGATGATGCAATAATTATCAAGTTGATCTTTGTTTGGTAGGTAAAGAAGGTGATACACCAAACTGATGTTTTTCCTAATAATCTTTAGAGAAAGAGCCCAATTTGTCACAATGTTTAGTCCCATAAAGGCTTTTAACAAAATTTAACATCAAAGGTGATAGAATAAAGTATTTTTTTAATCTCACATGCTCTTTCTTGCTCTCCTAAAGGACCAAGTAATATATTCAGGAGATAGGGCTGAATTTCTTAGGTTTCAAGACTGTTATGTAAGCCATAATACAACAGCAATAAAAATATTTTTCAACAGAACCAAGAGGTCTCCCTTGGATGATTCAGAACCGGAATGATTTCATGGGGTTCTCAGGTGACACTTCCTACTAGAGGTGCCAAGAATGCACAACGGTTTCCTTAATTTGTCTTGGTTACTGCAAATTCTATTTGTGGTGGACAGTCATGTCCATAAATTCAACTATAAAGTCTACTCTGCAATAGAAAGGAATAAAGTCCCAACACACACAAAAAAGATGAATTTTGAAATCATTGTGCTGGGAGTAAGAAGCCTGCTACAAAAAGAGTACACACTGTATGAGTCTGTTTATGTAAAATTCTAGGATGTGGACACTAGTCTAGAGTGAGCAGTCAACATCAGCAGCAGCTCAGGGGCAAGGGAAGAATGCATTGCAAAGATGTGTGAGAAAACTTTGGGGGTGCCAGAAATGTTCTGTATCCTACTGGTGTTGGTGTTTTCCTGGGTGTATACATCTCTCAAAACTCATGGAATTGTGTACTTTAGGTCAATGCAGTTTTGTAAGGAAATTATACCCAATTAACCTACTTTTAAAAGTCGACTAATTATTTCAAAATAAAAAGTTGAAAATTCAGCCAAGGTTGTAATAGAAATCGATTAGATGAGGAATTTTTCCAAAGGTCTGATGAAAAGTCAAGTTCTGCCTCCTAGAAGTGGTGATCTGAAACACTGAATATCTTTCTTTGTACATCTTTCTTTGTATATCTTTCTTTGTGTATCTTTCTTTGAAGAGCCCGATAAGCCCTTTGGATTCTGGAAGTGTCTGGAAAGCAGCATCTCCTTTTAAGAAGTAGCTTGTTCACAGAGCTTCCATCTGAACAAACAGCTGAAATCACAGGATGCTAAGGAAGAGCAGACTCATTAGGACACTTGGTCATTTTTTGGTTTCCCCAGAAACGAGCAGTCTTGCTTCGAGTCTGCTGCCAAGATTCTGTGTTCTCAGTCCGGCAGGAGCTCTTGGTGAGGGTGTGGCTGGAGGGAGTATGAACCTTCCGAGCCTTCACATCTGGCCAAACAAGGAGATGCCTGTCCTGCATCTTCCACAGTCAGCAACAAGCAACTCATTATCACACCCCCAGGGTTCTCTCCTGAATGTGCTGGAAACTTCTGTTCCAAGTTCACTGGTGAGGACTCCTTAAACAGCACAGGCAGGACTAGGCAGTTAGCCAGCCACCCTGTGCATCTCTCTCTCACAAAAGAGATGCTTAGAGCAGGCATGCACCCGAAGCTCCTGTATTATTTCCTCTCTCAATAAGACTTTACAAGTTTAAGCATGCGGACTCTAGGATCTTTGCCTGGCCTTAAATTTTCATTTATAAAATGATAATATAACAGGACCTACATCCCAAGATTGTTGTTAACACTGAATAGAATAAAATAAGTCAAAGTACTTAGAACAATGCCTAATACACAGAGCACTCAAGACATGATAATTATTATTTAGATAAGACAAACTCAGGGTCTCATGATGAAAACAGCTGAGTAAAAAATTGAGAGTAGCAAAAAAGATAAAAATAAAAATGAGAAAAAAAATTGAGAGTAATGTTGGGGAAAAGACTGGAGAAAGGGACAAAGGAGCCAGTCTCTGAAAGAAAGCCTGAGGCTCCTCTACCCAGCCTGTGGAAAACAGCCACAGCAGATGCTCAGTGCCTGAAGGACACATGAGTCCTGTCCTCTTCTTAAGAAATCAAAGAAAATCAATATTTTTAAGAAAGTCGATTTTTTAAAAATATTTTACTTATTTATTTTTAGAGAGGGAAGGGAGGGAGAAAGAGAAAGAAACATCAATGTGCGGTTGCTGGGGGCCATGGCCTGCAACCCAGGCATGTGCCCTGACTGGGAATCAAACCTGCGATGCTTTGGTTCGCAGCCCACGCTCAATCCACTGAGCTATGCCAGCCAGGGCAGAAAGTCGATTTTTAACACTTAACAAATCAGCCACTATTTCTCCAGAGTTTTTTTCCTTGAGAAGTGCTGTCAAGGGGGATTTCGTTTGCATTGCTTTGCCTTGTGTTTTACCGAGCAGCGAGGACAGGTTCTTACAAGCAGCTGAGCACCAATGAAGGAAAAAAGCATCGACACAGCCAGTCAGACCAATCAAAAGGGACTCATTAATTTGACAGGAGAAACTGTTGGGTGACTGCAGGTTGTAAGTGATTTTACATTGAGTGGCCTTGTTAACGCCGAAGAAACAATGAGATATTTTTTTAAAAAAACTGGAAGTCTATGAACTCTGCTTGAGCATAATAGAGCAATACATGGTGAGACAAAGTCAAAAATTATTTTTGTATATATAGAAAGGGAAAGGGTCAGTCTAATACAAGTATAGCAGACCATAAATTGACCACAAATTGAATATAAGTCAGCAGGGTTCAATGAACCCAGAATGTATAAGCAGGAGTCTGAGCTATGTGATTAGAAATTAATTCTTCCCAAATCTTCAGCATTGACTAGCAATAAAGTTAGGAATGCAGTTCCAGAGAATGAGCCTGGTCCTGCTCCAGTTCATCTGGTGTAGACTATCAAGGACATGGAGAAAGGCCTTAGAAAGGGTCTTCTTTCGATTTCTAAGGTGGGTTATTTTCCTTTCATATTTTGACTCATCTTTTTTTGCAGGCTTTCTAATAGAAATATTACTATTATAACAAGAAATATGGATGTAAAACCAACCCATCAGATACCTACCAGGCGATCCTGAATTTTATCTGCAAGGGCCAGGTCACTCAGCAGTAGAATGGGTTCACTAGATGAATCCCCAGATATCAAACGGAGTTTGGCTTCATTGACTACAGTAGAAAGTCCAATGGTGATAAATAATATCCCTGCAGTTCTGGCATCTTCAGAAATTCTTTGAACATCTGGGTTCTTTGGATGGTCGATGCCGTCAGTCATCAGCAAAGCTACTTTTACACCGTCTTTACGTCCTTCTCTCTTAAGTAACCTAGTAGCATTGGAGATGGCGTAATATGAGAAAGTACCTTGTCCAATGAAATTCATAGACTTGACCCTCTGCTTAAAAGTCTGTACATCCTTCCAAGAAGAAAAAGGTGGGTCAATTTGAACAGAGCTGCTAAACTGCAGAGCTGCCAATTTTATGTCGTATTTCAAGTAGTGAACTGGGGTCAACTGGAAAATCTTGTCACTCAAGTTAGCCACAAAATCTTTCTGTTTATCAAAGAGGGTAATTTTAGAACTTTCAGAGCTGTCCACGATAAAGACAACATCTATGAAGCAAGCCAAGTCTGAAAATAGAACAAATTGATTAGGCAAAATAAGTGGAACCATTGGAGAGACAATTTTGCATAAGAAAAGCACTGAGGTGATACGTAGTGTGCTGTTTGCTGTTTGTGGTTGAGAGCAGAGGGAAGTGAAAGAGAGCACCTTGTAGGTCTAAGGTGTAAAGACCTAAGTCTCTTTGCAAGTCTATACATTCTTTTTCTCATGTAAAATCATGCAAATCAAAAGCGATCATTTAAAAAAATACCATATATTCTGAACATCTTCCCAAATTAAAGCCTGCTTAAAATGGGGCAGGGAGGGGGCGGGGAGTGCATCATGGTTTAAAAATTCAGCAAACATCGTTCGATTCCCAGTCAGGGCACATGCCTAGGTTGCAGGCCATGTCTCCCAGCAACCGCACATTGATCTCTCTCTCTCTCTCTCCCCCTCCCTCCCTCCCTCCCTCCCTCCCTTCCCTCTCTAAAAATAAATAAATAAAATCTTAAAAAAAAAAACATTAAAAAAAATTTCAGCAAACATCGGACCAAGGTGCCTGGAAGTAAATAATACTCTACCTGTTTCTCAGGCTGTGTGTCATACTGGTGAAGCCCCATATTGTTTTGCAGTTTTTTTTACCTTTTTGAAATTAAGGGAGAAAACGACTATACATCACATTGTAGCAACAGTAAGGGAGAAAGGAACTTAAAAGCAGAAAATTTAAGATTACATCTCAGGTCTATCTTACTAATTTGCCTACAACCTGGAGGGTGCCACTTAATCTCTCGGGGCCTCAGTTCTTTATCTATATAATATGAAAGTGACAATCTCTGTCATGCCTATTTATAAGATTACTGTGAAGTTTAAGTGACATAATAAATGTACAAATGTAGGAGGGTGCAGCCAGGGTGCCCCCAAAAGAAGGATTTGTAATGGGCTCTAGAACTCAAGGTGTCCAGGAAATATTAGAAAGATATATAGGATGTCCTCACCTCCCCCCCTCAAGGTGTGAGTTGGGGGATGGGACACATGGGAGCCGGGCCATTGAGAGTTGTTTTGCATAGCAACAGCTTTGCAGCTAACCTCTGGTGTGGTCATTTAACATATTTATAACCTTTAACTTGTTTCATAGATATGTTAAATAACTGTGGCCATGCTTTAAGCCAGGGAAAAGGGAGTGACTTCCACCCAGGACTGTAACTGGGAGGCAACTCCCCCTGGTTACAGCTCCTGTGTGAGAGCTTGGAGATAGTTGGCTCCACACCATGGGGCCACACCTGCCCAGACGCACTATGGCAGCCCAGTAAAGCTGGAAGGATATGGGAGTGCTGGCAAGTGTAGCCAATTGTGGAAGGAGTTGGAAATGGGGCTGCAGAGGAAGACTGGTGTCGGGATTTAAAACCAGGCGCCGCAGCCATGCGAAGGAGAACCACACACTTTAGGCAGAGTGGGGACCCCCGCAGCCTTGGTGAGGGAGAACCAAGTGGCTTTGGCCAGAGTGGTGATTCCCTGCAGCCATGAGAAGAATCACCATGCAGCTTTAGCAGAGAATCACCACTTGGCTTTAGCTGGAGATCCCAGCAACACAGCTGATGGTGCCGAGAACCAAGGGAGGCCTAGCAGCCAAGCACGGATTACTGGGAAGAACCAGGGGCTGCCTGAGCCACGGACTTCTATTTCTTTTCCTGAGATACAGTACCCCAGACTGGGCAAAGGGGGGAAGGAAGGACTGTGTGTGTTTGTGGGTGTTTTAAGGGACTTTGAGATTTTGATGAAGACATTAGGTCACTACTTTAAGTCTGTATAACTTGAATAAATAACTTCTTTCCTTTTCACTAATCTCTAACATGAAGAGCTATAATTCTCTTGTGAAGGGAAAGGTGAACCTAGTACAGGGGGACCCCAGGGCAAGAGGGGGTCAATTCGGTAACATTGTAGGACCCTCTTCCCCGGCAGCCAATCAGGGAAAATCATGGGAGACCACATGTGTAGTAACTTTGAAGTAATACAACTACTTGTACATGGGCAGTAAAAGCCCACCAAAACTAGCCAGGAAGGATCTGTCCTATAAGGATAGAGTCCCTCCAGCCCATGAAGTCAATCTCTGCTTAGAGTTGGCCTGCTCCCATGTTCTCTGCTATAAACTCTGGGTGTTAGGTTTAATTCTTTGTCCCCATCACCAAGAACCTGGTTACCTGTGCCCACCTGCGACACAATAGCTTTAAAAACTCTGATGTTTTTATAGGTATGCCATAGAAGTATGTAAGGTGTACCATTATTATAATATAATCATATCAAAGTTGAATGTCACATATGCATATGCATGTGGTTTGCTATTTAAATCAAATGCTATTGGTAAAAATGCATATTAGTGTCTTTACGAGCTAAAATTAACCATTAAAAATAAAAACAAAAACAAAACTTTTTTTTTACCCTGGAGATTATTTTTCCTTGCAAGTAAGTTGGACTTTGATCCTTTCTTTCTTTGTCCATATGTTGTTTGACTCATAAAAGCTGGTGAAAGCAGGAGATAAAAGACAATATGTCTGTTCCACATTTTGGTAGATGGTGAAAAATCATCTGCCTGTAGCACCTTTAACAGAAAAATCAGTTATAAATACTTTAATAAAATATAGTGTTTGCTATTTTTAATTCTAATCTAGCAGAATTGAAAACTGGCATTTGACAGAAGAAAAGTTTTCATTCATATTTATAAAAAATATGCACATTGAGATTTTTAAAGTTTCTAATGCAAATAAATCATGTCAATATACCCAAACATGTGTTAGTGAATATTTCCATAAATCAAAGAGTTACATGTAAGTAGTTTGTATTTCCCATTTTTATCGTGAGAAGCAGGGATTCAGGAGAGCCATTTCCAACATTTCAGTCCATTCTATATGGACTCCGATTACAGGGTCTGCTTTGGCATTCCCACATTCAGACCAGCAATGGTGGTTCCACTCTTTTACATTATAACAAATTCCTGGTGATCCCACTATTTTTACAGGGCTGTAGAGAAGCACCGTCATTTCAGTCTTACTATTTTCATGCAGAACTTTAGTGAGTTTCGGAGCTCAAGTTAAACATTACCATAAATTGCTCTTCTGTTTTCATAGAATCCCATTTCTCTTTCCTACTCTTATTTTGGAAACTGTATCTCCACCAGAATTCCAAGCTGGACACAACTGTATATCCAATAAAGCAAAAGAATATCAGAGCAAACATAGATTTGCTAAATAGCACTGTTCTTCTAGCTAATGGACAGAAATAGGGCTTGAAATCAGGAAGTACCCCTTCTGAACAGCCCTGTGAAACTAATTTTCTTGGTAGATAAACAATAAAAAATTAATCCTGTATTAAAATCTTCAGCCATATCTCCATCACTCAGGATGCCCAGCTATATACCAAATGACTTGTAAAGTCACACACTTCCCTGGTAAGAAAAGACTCACATGTGGCTAGCTCAGTATACCTGAGAATGGGGATAAGAAAGCTCATTTTGAACCAATGTTCTGCATGGTTTGGAAATGTTTGCCTGCCTAAACTATATTGACTTCTGAAGTTCTGGGAAAGGAATCACATTTTCCTTCTTTGGCACCTCACCTTCAGGGAATCAGAATTGGGAAATCATGAGCATGATTTTTCCAGGCTCTGAGTAGGGGGTAGAAATATACGTAAAAGCAGTGAAGAATGAGATGGGTGACTGACTTCTTTCATACCTGCCAGATGGAGAAATTCCTAAGTGAATCAAAGCTTTGAGTGGGGGATGAACCAATGAATGACTCTGTGCCACAGTCTGTTTCTCAAATAGCACCATCTAGCAGGCAGTTTATTAAGCTGACTTCCTATCTATCAGTATGGCTGAGCACTTCTGCTAGCAAGTACTGCAATTGATCAAATCTCAATTACTGTCCAAGCCAGGTATGCTAAGATGTGAAGACAGGTGGGTGCTAAAAGACAGAACAAAAACTGTGCTAAAGAAATAGAATACAAAGAGGGCATTCAGGATCCTCTGGATGTAATCCCCTTGCCAAACAAGGAGAAGAATACAAAAAGATGTCCAAATTTAGTTCTGAAGATTAGAGTAAGGATAAGGCTATGAAGCAAAATACAGCTGCTATTGCATTTTTAGAGGGGGGAAAGGACTAACACCACGTCCCTGGTATTACATATGACTTTTCTCCTTTGTAGAGTGTATACCAGAAGAAACTTCTCAGAAGTTCTTTATTTTATTTAATATTTTATTTATTTATTTTTAGAGAGAGGAGTAGGGAGGGAGAAAGTGAGGGAAACACAAATGTATGGTTGCCTCTCACATGCCCCCTACTGGGGACCTGGCCTACAACCCAGGGAATCAAACGGGTGATTTTTTGGTTCGCAGGCTAGCACTCAATCCACTGAGCCACACCAGTCAGGGCTCAGAAGTTCTTTAAATAGGAGGTTGAGAATTTAATTTCATTAATAGCAAGAGAGATTTTACAAGCTACATGATCAAGATGACTTTTCAAAAACCTAAAGAAAGTGATAACCATGCAGGAACATGAGAAGAAAACTACTTTCTCCTCATTCGTGGACTTCATTCTGGGCCTTCAAAATGCTGACTGTAAATACAGGCTTATCTTTCTCCAAAACTAAGCACCTGCTCATACAGCTTTCTTTGCATATAATCACAAATTCCTACTTGAACCTCTGTATATAAAATGCTCACTAACATAACTTCACCTTTAGTAATAATCACAATATCTCATATTTTATTACTATTTGCTCCAACATTTTTTATTTAGCTCTCCCACACCAATGTTTGGTATTCTTTTCTGTTTTCTGGTATCAGAGGACACACTTATACCTTTCTATTTTTCTTTCTTTAGTTTTTTAGTTTCTCTATCTTCCTGAAATCGTTTAGTTTGGCATCTTAAGAGCCCACCCATTTCTAATCACTTTTACCAATTCTTATTTTTGTCTGCATTTTTAATAAATTCCCACCTTTCTCTCATTTAAATATAATATACAAGTAAAATAGGTTTCAGGGGAAATATCATTAGTTAAATGAAAGGAATAAAAATCTCTATGTTTACTTATTGGTTAATTTTTATAAATTCAGAAACAATGATTATCTTTATTCAAATGCCATATTTTTTGCCTTTTTTTCCTAAAATTTATTTTGCATAAATGCCATGATCAATAACTCTAACAGACTTTAAAGATAAAATCATAAATGAAATTATCTTTCAACAGAGTTTACCAATTTTACTCAGAGTATTTGCATCTCATTTGTTTCTACCTGAAAATAAAATGATGGATAAATACTTTGTTCAAAGTCAAACTAACCAAGTTTTAAAGTATTCTGCAGTTAATACTCAATTATAAAAACTTTCTCAAATTAAGAGAATATTAACATCATTGTAGTGCTATGCAGTCGACTGTAAGTTAAAAATTAATTTTAAAATAATTTAAAAATAAAATTTAAATTTCTACATTTTTAAATTCTACAAGTATCCATACTTTCTAGTAATTAACAAGATAATACAGAGGATAAAATTTTTTGATAAGTTTTTTTCACATAGTAAGTATGTAAACCATTTAGACTTCCACAGTTCTCAATGGCCCTGTCTGAGTACAAGTGATTAAAACAAAGCAGTTATGTCTTACCTTATCAAGTTTGTCAAACGGGAATTAAAGACTGGGTAAGCAAATGCGAATAGCAAGAACCATCGTTGGGGATTCAATTGGCTATTGAATATTTCTCTGTTCTGTGGGAAATAAAAATTGTCTTTGCTTTGGATCTTTTGCAATCTTTCATTCATGTTTATTGGACTAAGTTAAAGCAAGAGTGGTGAGGCATTTGGCCAGGGTGCAAGATTTGGGTGGGATCAGTAAGTAATTTAAAGGAATAGTGTCCTTTCAGAACAAGCTGTGTTTTCCAGACTGTTTTAAAAACAACTAAAGCCATTTTTTTAAACATTTTAGGCATTTATTGACAGTCTGCCTTTGTTCTCATGCTGTGTTCTTCACTTTCTAATTTTGCATTTCTTTGCCTGGAATATGTGCTCTGTTAGAAATTGGATCTAAACAGCTCTATGAAGGAGTATAAATGACTCCAGACTCAGATGCAAACCTAGTTTTCCAAGAGAGGCAATGGGTTGATAATTATTGAAGCTGAATGATGAGTATATAAAAGCTCATTAGTTTAGTCTTTCTATATGTGTGATTTTTTAAAGTTTTCATAATAAAAGGTTTACATAATATATAGTGAAAGAGTGATCTAAATTCAGTCCTTGGTTTGTCCCTAACATAGGGACCTCAGGTTCCCACTTAGACTGAATTACTTATCAACATCCTTTCAAACTGTAACTTAAGAGGTAGGTTTACAAGGGTTAATATTCTGAGGTCTCTGTCCAAGAAATGTGGTCACTGTAGTGGTCCCATTCTCATTCTCTCTCTCTCTCTCCCTCTCCCTCTCCCTCTCTCCCTGCCTCTCTCCCTCCCTCCCTCCCTCCCTATTTTTCTACCTTGTGGTTACAGCCCTTGTTAAGTCAATGTTTATCAGTACAAAACACACAACCTAGAAGCCACTTGACCCCTAGACAAGTAACAGGACAGCTTCTCGATGGACTGCCTTGGAGACAGAGAACAGTAAGATGACCAGAGAAAACAATATAATTGTCTCAAATCAGTTTTCCTAGGAACACATTTTAGTATTTATGCATCTGCTTATTGTTACAACAATAGTTCCTACTTGGTGGACAGTTTACCAACCTGGGTACTATGCTCAGTGCTCCACACACATTATGGCACTTATCCCTCCAAAAGCACAACCACTTACCTATAATTACTAGAAGAATCCACATTTTGCAGGTGAGGATGATGAGGCAGAGAGGACTTCAGTCATTTGCCCACTGTTACATTAATACTAGAGAATGACAGAACTGGGTCTTAATTCAGAACTGTCTGATCCCTGAGACTCACTTAGAACAACTATCACACCATTAAATGAAGCATGTAGGCAAAGGTTCGTGCTCTCATTGTTTTCCCACAACAAAGCAGTTCTTGAGGAACAGAGGGAGTCTTGTAGGGCTTTGGTAACAGAAAAAAGAAAGAGTAGGTGTATTGCAGAAGTAACCACAGGATTTCCCAGGAAGCAAACGTATGTATTTATAGATTTACATACACAGTTTAAATAGCTTGTCAGTGTTAGCCACACTTGTCACTTCTGTGAAATGAGAATCATGGGATAAGGAAGTGGCATTTTTCAGAAGATCATCTCTCTTTTTCCTGAGGTAGATTAACAACTTGAAGAACAGTGATACCTCTAAGAAGCAAACAGGTGACTCCTGGAGGGAAGAAATGGCCTAAAGCCTTCCTGCTTGTTAACTGTTCTTAATAAATACTTGTTAAATAAATGACTATTAGAAGTGATTTTTTAGTGTTCCTCAATCACTTGAGAACCACGATACAATGGATTGCTCTCCAGAGCACTGTTAGACAGCGAATCTTTTTCAGCCTTTTCCAAAATGTTTTAATACTCCACCAAGGTAGAATCTATGTAGACTTTATTTGTGTTGATACTGGTGCCAAGATCTCCATTTCAGTAGTGATGGTATTTTGGGGTCCTAGGATCATTTAAGGGGAATCAAAGTATGGGATGACTTGCAAATATCAGAAGGTTTTATCTACACAAGGTTACAGAAACACAAAAAAGGCTAATAACATATCAGCTCAAGCTTATATCACAGTTATACATCTGGGCTAAGATCAAGGTTTAGTGAAATGTTTCACAATCTTCTCCCAGTTTTGCCCACCTTCCATATTGACTATCCAGAATAGAAAAGAGCATATCAACTAAGAAGGAAGAAGTCAATGACCTTCTTACCCAATTTGGAGAAACTAGAGGTTCCCTTCTATTTTTTTTTTCAGTATAAAATCTTGGTGTCATAGAATTTATAACATTTGCCCCAAGGCTCTGAAGTTTCTGAGAAGTATTATGCTTCTTGGTTCCAAAAGTGTGATTGGCCATTCTCTCTTGTCATTCTTCAGGAAGTTAAAGAAACGCTAAAATGATGAGTTTACTTAACAATTTAGGAACAGATTAAAGGTATTCAAAGACAAGGAAGTGGAAATGATCATTGGTGAACAAATGTAAAAAATGTGGCATTGCTTAAGTCTGGAGCAGTGTGGCTCCACCACCCCTGCCCTCAACAAACTTGGACCCAGCTGTCTCTTCTGCATTCCCTCTACCCCACTGTTTTTGTATTGTTTACTCCTGATATATCTTGCTTCGTTATTTGTCATTTGGTCCCCAGCTTGAACAAATGTGTCACATAGTGCCCTAAATCACAGTAACAATGTAATTCCCATTGTGTCAATCTTAGGACTATTAAAATTTTTCTCTGAAATTTTCTTTCATAATTGATATTTGCTTATTTGGTGTTATTTATTCTTTAGGAAAAGCAAATTCTTTTATGCCAAAAAAGAAAAAAAACTGAGTGCTCTCTGGAAACATTTACACTTTTCTAAGAAACATCTGAAAGTGGATAGGTCTTTTCCTATCATAGGTTTGAATATTCAATTTTCTAAAAATTATTCTTTTCAGTCAGTGGATAGAACAGTCATAAGTTTTTCACACAGAGTTCATCAGAAGAGAAAGATTAGATCTAGTTAAGCTTTGGCCAAGTTCTACTTTTAATGGGGAAAGTATTTTCTATTTTTCGTTTAGTTGATTTTACTTTTGGGCATTAGAAAGTATTGTACTGTAACTTAGTGAATTCTTTGATTGCCCACTAGATGGTATTTGACCTTTTCTTATGCTGGGAACAAATGCTAGCATTGAATCTCAGAACAGAAAGGAAACAGAAAACACTTTTATTTGTTTCATCCATTTCACAGATGACAAAATAGAGGACAGATGCCATGACCCACCCAGAGGTCATACCATGAGTCAGTGAGGGAATACAATTTAGATGTTTGTGAATCAGTTGGCCATCTTTCAGTCCCCTAAATACCCCGGGAAGTTTCTAAGCCTTTGCACCATCCAGGCTTGTGCCAGAGCAGAAGAAAATGAGGCTAGTCTACGGCCACCAATTTATGTTTGAAAAATACTGGTTTTATTTTAGTGGCAAATGGCTCAGGGCAAGTTACCTTGTACTAAATTCCATTATGCACTGACTCTCATAAATCACTATGTAAATCTTAATGCCTGGGTCATAAAGGCAATGAACACCACTTCTTAGAACCCTGAGCTGAAGAACTTTCTCCTCCAGGTTTGGGTAGGTTTGTTACATGGATTTATGACCCATGGTTCATGTCATTGACACCTGATCAAACTACAGCCAGTAATATAAGTAAATATCATGGTCATGAATAAGTTTCAGAAACTCAACACCCATTTGAGTTTCTGGTCAGCCCATTTGAGATTTCATAGGAATAGCCAACAAAGACATTTTAAAAATAACTATGAAATTCCTGGAACAAAAAAAGTGTTTTAAGAACTTTAAACAACATACCTCACATTATGTCAACCCATTACAACTCTGGTTTACACAACATTGTTATTAGGAGTTTCCGTAGTATAGTGGTTATCACGTTCGCCTTATACAACATTGTTATTAATTAAGGTAATAGTCATCTGTTTTTTGAATTACACCTAAATTACAGCTCTTCCTGGACAATTGTTTGTTTCCTTCTATCCTTTTAAATTATATACTAAGGGTAAATTACCCAGGGATGAAGTTTGCAGTGAAAATGGCTTGAGATGAATTAATATTTTACTATTTGGGGATATAAAAAACATATAATAATATGAAATCCTATGCAAAGATAAGGTACCTATTACAATCATTATTCATTGTTTACATCCAGAACTACAGATTCTGAAATCAAACATGTATAATTTTATTTAATGTAAAATAACATTTACTTCAGTATATATTTTCTATTATATTGATTGGCCAAATTCAGAAATGCCAAATATGCAAATCAGTGAGGACAGTGAATATTGAGGGACTATTGCTTGAAAAAAGATATTTGGGCACCACCTTGTGGGGCTCTGTAGAAACACAGGATGTGAGGGTCACTTGCCTCCTATCTATAATAGAAAATTCTTAATTTCCCCTGATGCAGAACAGGTAGAATGTAAGTTGCTTTCTGCAAATTTTTAGAGCAGATGAATAATGAGATGAATCACAGGAGTCATAAACTACTTTTATATATAAATCAAGAAACTAAGTAACATCTAATAAAATCTAAAATCCATTCATTTAACAAACATTAATTTTTCTACTATAGGGAGGCAGTGGGTTGAAAACAAATAAGACCCAGTCTCTTCAGCTCAGTGGAGGAGATAGCCAAATAAAAGGCAATGGCAAATTTTACCAAAAAAAATTTTTTAAGTAATCAAATACCAAATTCTAGTTAATGATACCGTACTGAAGTATTAGGGAGCACATTGTACAGTTGTCTGCAACTTACTCTGCAAGGCATCATGAAAAAAAGAAAATGGATAGCAGGATGGGCAGATGAATAGATAGAGAAAATGTGTCAATTATACAGCAAATGTCAATTGCAGAATCTAGGTGGTAGATGGCAGATTTGCTGTATCATTCTGTCACCTTTCCTGTATATTTGAAAATTTTCATAACAAAATATTAGACAAAAAACACAATGGCAATGAAGCGTGATACTACCTGTAAAGGAGAGTGGAAAAGAGGGCACCTCGCCCAGGCTGTGATGCAGCGGTTGGCAAGGCAGTCACCAGCAGATAAGTAGGGGTTTCTCTTGCGCCATGTTGAAAGGGTTAGAATTCACCTTGAATGCAGTGAGGAAGCACTAAATGATTTTAAGCAGTGGAGTGACATGATCACATTTTCATATTAGAAAAATCACTCTGGTGACTGACTGAAGAATTAACTCCAGGAAAGCACGTTTCCTTCAAGGGACAGCTCTCCTCGATGACACATTTATATCAGTGGGTAGTACAAAGGCTTGTGTTCCTTGTCCCAATGCAAGACATCTCTGAAAGGCTAGTCTAGTTCTAAAGTTCCCCATGAATTGGCTGAGGCCTTCTTTGGTATTGAATCATAGCTCATCTTCTCACTCTGCCCAGTCCTGCATCTTTCTCCTCCCTTCCGCAAGTGTTGATCCCAAGAACATCCCTAATAAGTATCTTACATCCTAATCTCTGTCTTGAAGTATGGTTCTCAGGGCATGCAGCCTTAGGCAGAGTGTTAAGAAAGTCTGCCTTGTAGGGTATCTGGCGCATAGTATGTGCTCTGTAATTGTTTGTTATCAAACAAACAATCCAGTGGGAGAAAGTAGAATGGAAGTACAAGTTTAAGAAGAAAGAAAAAATGGAATAATGTAGAATTTCCTACAACTAAAGAATAGCTTATTCACAAAAATTTTAAATGTAAGATAGTGAGAAACTCTCATTAAGGTATTTAAATTTTGCTGGACATATTTAGTGTGATACAACAGTTTATTTACAATTTAAATGTTAAAAAATATTAAAAATCATAACTGACAGCTAAGTAAGTTTATTATGACAATGTTAGATGTAATCTCAACAAATTTGAATAAGTGCGTTGATTTATAAAATTTAATTGAGAGTATGCTAGAACACTTTTAAAAAGCACCATTTTCCTCCTCAATGTCTGAAAACAGATTGCAAAGCTATGTTACATATTTACAGGGGCAAAATTTCCTCTCGATGCCTAGTAGCAAAACTTGCTCTCAGGTAAAGACTGATGTTGTACATGTGGAAATAAAGGGAGTGGATTAGCCAGTTGCACACCCAACAGAATGTTCCAGTAGTAACTGAATGGCTGGGGAGAGCAGCAGTCATAGGAAGGACATTACCAGTTCAACTGCAATCCTTCATTGGTTTAAAACCACAACCAAAAAATCCTATCCTGGATCCCCACAATATAAATGAAGGAGTTTAAAAAACAACAACATTCTGTTAGAGACCCCAAGGTTTAAATTAAAAACAAAAGCAAACAAACACAAACACCCTGAGACTGAACTTTAGCAACTCTGGCATCCATAACAAAATGCACTGTTTGGATCTTGGCTTAGGCTTCCGGCCAAGATGGAGGCACAGGAAGATATGCTTCACCTCCCTGCACAACCAAAAGAAGGATAATGGCCAATTTAAAAACAAAAAACAACCAGAACTTCCAAAAAAATCAAACTGTATGGAAGTCCAAAAACCAAGGAGTTAAAGAACAAACATTCATCAAGGCCAGTAAGAGGGGCGGAGATGGGCAGTCGGGCAGAGAGGACTTGTGGCAAGTCTGTGGCTGGAGGACCAAGCAGTCACACATTTGCATGCAGATAAACCAGGAGGAACAGCTAGGGAGCAAGACAGACCAAGCAACCCAGGGTTCCAGCACCAGGAAGGAAAGCTTCAATACCTCTGGCTGTAAATACCTGTGGGGGTTGAGGCAATGGGAAAAACTGCCAGTCTCACAGGAGAGTCCGTTGGAGGGGCCCACAGGGTCCTAGAACATACACTATCCCACCCACCCAGGAATCAGCACCACAAGGGCACAATTTGCTTATGGGTAGCAGGGGAAGTGACTGAGAGTGGGCACACGAGAGCTGAGTAAGTGGCACTGTTCCCTCTCCGACCCCTCCCCATACACAGTGCCACAGTGCAGCAACATGGGTTGTCCCACCCTGGTGAATACCAAAGGTACAACCCATGGATGTGAACTAGCAGCGGGGGTGGGGGGATGCTAGAAGGAAGAGGGGTACAGGATGTAGAGGAATAAAGGTAAGAAAAAAATGGGACACCTGTAATAGCATAATCAATAAAACATACTTAAAAATGCATTGTTTGATAAAGACAACTAGTGTAACCTCAGACCACTCCGTTAAATTCTCTGATACAGTATAATCTTCCAACAAATACAATGCATTCTAACACTCAGTAAATATTTTAGAATATTTATTACGCAGGGGGCACTATAGGAAATCCGAAGTTCTATACTACAGGTTCACTACCCATAAGGAAAATGCTGTCTGTCACTTTCCAGACAGCAGGAAGCGAGAAGAGGAAGTAACTGGCAAGCAGCTTCTCTTTTAAAGGACATAATCCAGTTTTACTCACAAGAATCACAGGTTAGTGGAGAAGGGCAATCAGTTTCCAAGCAGAATGAAAAAAGTGCCGTTATTCCTTTGGGACTTTAAAGTGCAAGGAAGTGGCAGAAACATGAGAAGAATACACTTTCACAAAAGCTTAGATGCAATAGGAAAGATATCAGCTGGAGGAGAGTATAGAGTAGAGGATTATTTTAGGATTTATTCAATGAAGTTTTACTGTGCACACGCTCTGTACTATTTACTCTTTTAGGTTCTGGAGATTTATGAGAGATTAAAGCAGACAAAGCTCCTGTGAATTAGTTAGGAAATAGGCTAAAACGCAGTGACAAATAGGTCCAAACAAATACTAATTTTTAAAAGAACACAGTTTTACCCTGGCTGGTGTAGCTCAGTGGATTGAGCGCGGGCTACGAACCAGGCATCGCAGGTTCGATTCCCAGTCAAGGCACATGCCTAGGTTGCAGGCCATGTCCCCCAGCAACCGCACATTGATGTTTCTCTCTCTCTCTCCCTCACTTCCCTCTCTAAAAATAAATAAATAAAATCTTAAAAAAAAAATAAGAAAGCCAAGCCAAGAAAAAGGTAGGCTTTGGCCTTTAAAAAAAAAAAAAAAAAAAAAAGAACACAGTTTTGTTATCTCCTTTGTAATTGTCCAGAAGGCTGTGGTTGATCTACGGATACCTCAGCTCCCTGAATTAGCCCGCACTTAGACTAACGGGGTAGTTTTGCCTTCCTTAATATAATACATGGCTTCCACCTCTAGTCTGTGTTACTTTTTGCCGTTTTCCAGACAGCAGAAAAGGAGAAAGGGAAGTGGATGGCAAGCAGCTTCTCTTTTAAGGGACATAATCCAGTTCTATTCACATGTCACCAGCCACAACTTTGTGATATAGACAAACAAGTTGAAAGGAAGACCAAGGAATTGTCATCTCTAACTGGGTCACCAGACACCTTGCTAACATTTGCAGGTGGAGGTATAACAATGAAAACTGGTGACGCAGCACATACCTTCTAGAAAGGGAAGACAACAACATGCAAGTGAAGGTTTTGGTAGGTTGGTGGGCATAAAATCCTGAGTGGAGGGAATTCAAGGAAGACAGGAGAATGTGGGGTTAGAGAGAGCAAGCACTGTCCTCTCCTTTGAGAAGCAAAGTGGGAATGACTCAAACATATGTTGAAGGTACAGAAGGAGTAGAAATGGAAAGGTCGAAGACACATGGAAGAGGAGAAAATTGATGGTGTAGTTGGTCCCCAGCCTTTTTGGCACCAGGGACCGGTTTTGTGGAAGACAATTTTTCCATGGACTGGGAGGTGGGGGAATGGCTTCGGGATGATTCAAGTGCTTTCCATTCAAGCTCACCTCCTGCTGTGTGTTGTGGCCCAGTTGCTAACAGGCCCAGACCAGGGCCCCTTACACTGTAAGGTACCAGAAGAGGAGAAACTTACAGGGCTCTCTTCACCTACATCAGATAGAAGAAGGTAAGAATGGATGTGAATGAAGATGTGAGGAATGCAAAAAGAAAAAACAGGGGCTGTGGGAATTCAAACTAATAGTTTCAGTTTTCTTTCTGAACTAGGAAGTAAAGTCACCTTCCAAGCATGTGGGGGATGTGTAGTAGGAGTGGATAGGAAGGAGACTTGTATTGATCTGAGGTTGCAGGTGGGGATTTGGGGCCAAAGCCAAAACCATTGTGAAAGTTGGCAAGATAGTATGTGAAGTGATGAATCCCATGGTACCTTCCCTCAGTCATAAAGCACTTTCTTCAGCCTCCACTTCTCCAATGGCGAGGTGAAAATAAGCCTGAGACCTCCACAGGCAGTACTCTCCCCAAACTCATCCTCTCACCAAAACGATCTGCTTTAAAGGTCATCAGGACCAAGATCATTTACGTCAGTCACCAAAAGCCCAGTACCATCCACTCTCCAGCATGAACAGGACAAGCAAAGATCGCCAGGCATCTGAAGAAAGCCTCTGTGTCAGATTTATAACACCTGTGCTACACTCAATTATGGCATTCACTCAATTATGGGAGCCAGAAATCTAGGCTCCCCATTTTCCCTCACTCAGTCAGTCAATCACCCCCCCCCCTAATAAATATTCCCCAGGCCACACAATCCTCTCCTCCCCGCTCTCCACACTGCTGGTAGTTTTGGTTCCCATCATCTCTCATTCGGATACTTAACCAATGCCTTTCCCTTTTCTCCACAAAACTGATTTTGCCTGATTAAAACACCACTTGCCTGATTAAAAACTCTTAATGACTCCACCAATTCCTTTAGGAAAAAGTTCATCTAAATTCACTGACCTGATTTCCAAATGCCTTTCTGACACAGCATCTTAATTAATCTCTCCCCACTTCCTCTGCTCACTCATCCATACTCCACTGCTTCCCCACTGCTAGGCCCTCCCTCTGGACCCTGCACTGGCTCTTCCTCCATCCAAGAGGGCTCTTCTCTTCCAACCCTCTCTGTCCTACTCCCTTTCCTGGCTAACCCCATATGCATCCTCCATGACTCAACCTACAGGGCTTCAAGGAAGTGTTCCTGACTCCCCAAAACTAAGAGGGCACCCCTCCCCCCGGTGGAGCACTGTATTAGCCCCAAAGAGGCATTGCTCTAATTGCCTGCTTCCTGCCGGGACCTTGTCTTTTTGGTTCACTCCAGTGTCCCCAGCTGTGGTGCCAGACACACCATAGGCACACCAGATGTGTTCGTGGAATAAGAAAAATGAATAAATCGTGAACCAAATACCCTGGCTTTTCTACTGCATCGAGGGCCACCCATTTGTAATTGAAATTTAAACTGATCAAACGAACTAAAGCGTTTGAAGTGCTTGAAACCGTAATGCGGCTCTAAAAGGTCACCCAGGTCCGCCCTCCTGGGATCTGGCCTGCGAGCTCCAGACACGAGGCCTGGGGGAGCCTACCTAGGGGCTCCGGAGGGCGGGGCCACCCAAGCAGTGACCCCGCCCAAGGGCGGGGCGACTCGCGGGCTAGTGAAGGGGCGGGGCTTGCGGGCAAGGAAACTCCCCCTTCGAGCCCAAGGCGCAGCGGCGCGTCGCGGAGGCGGCGGCGGGGTCTCGGACCACGGTTGGTGGGCCCAAGTTATTGGCAGCGCCGCCATCTTGCTCGGGTCTGGACTCCGGAGGCGAAAGGGGCGGCTACCGGGCCGGAAGCTGCTGTGCGGCGGCCGCGCTGCCTCCCCAGGTCGGTGAGTGCGGCCCGGTCCGAGTCTCCGCTCTCCTGAAAGGAAGGTCAGAGTTTACGGCTCAAGAGCGCATTTGAGAGGCCAGGCGGGGGCGGGCCCGGGGGCCTTTTCGAAGCCAGCACGCGCGGGCAGTCGCCCTCAGCGCTGCGGTAACCGCGCCGGGCTTCGGAGGGATCCTCGCGGCGGCCCGAGAGCGCCCGCAGACTTCCTCCCAGGCGCCGGGGCCGCGCTACAGCCTGGGTCGCCTCGGTGGTGGAGGGTTTGCGCGGAACTGCGTCCTTGGGCCGGAGGCTCAGTCTAGTGCCTGGAGCGTGGGAGTTGCTATCAGATTCCTGGTTTACCCGGAATGGCAACAAGCCGGGTTGTACTCTGTCAATACTTCTTAAAGGGCCTGTCACTGATTAGCTCTGCTCTCTGCGTGTGGGAGTAATGAAAATTCCACTAGAGGATAAAACCTCTCAAGTATGTCTGGAGCATTGCTCAGTTGCCTTGCAAATGACGACCTGTGCGGGCCTTTTGTATAACTTTTAAGTATAGCTGTCTCCTTGAAGATGGTGATGGTGGGGATTTTTTGAAACTGCAACTGTTGTTATTGGTCCTAGTAAGAAAAGTGGAAGACAACGATAAAAAAAAAGGGTGGGAGGATGTAAAAGGATGAGTGATCACCAGGTACACCTAGTGTTACAGATCTCCACAATCCAGTAGCCACGTGGGGTTGAAATGTGCTGTCAGGGTAAAATACACGTTGGATTTGCAAGACCTGCTACCAAAACAAAGTTAAAAAGAGCTCGATAATTTTTACATTGATTACATATTGAAAAGGATGATATCTTTTTTGACGTGTCGGGTTAAATAAAAGTGTTACATTTAATTTCATCTATTTTTGTTTTTCATTGTGGCTACTAGAAATTCATATGGCTCACCCTGTATTTCCTTTGGATAATGCTGTTACAGATCTTCTGGTGAGGAACACAGAACCAACATGGCTTTTCTTTCTTCTGAAATCGTTGATGGGAAGTGAGCACTTGTTAAACTTGAAGGTGAGGATCTAAATAGAAGCTGTAATAATTGCAGATTCTACCCCTTACGCCCCCAATTTTTCAATGTCTGCAACGTTTAAAACATTAAATGCCAAGGATTTTTAAGGGAATCATAGTGAAGAGCTCACTTTGATTGCCACACTTGGCCAGATGGAGATAGGCTAGGTTCTGTCTCCATTTTGTAGTTTGGAATATTAAGGGGCTTGGTGGGGGTCCAGCCAGTAAGTTGCTGGAGGTCTTCTGACTCCAGGTTGCTTGCCTTTGTTCTCCACCATACTCCTATTGAGCTATGTTCATGAGCCAGATTCCATCTATATTGCGTGTTGGATTATAAAGAAATACATTTTTTAAGAGGGTGCTTGTAGATGTACATCTCTGTTCAGGGCTAGTTTCATGTACACAAACTGTGAGGTCACACAAGGCCGGTCATTTAGAAGGACTGGTAGTTGGTTTAATGTTCTGTTGTCACCGTAATTTTTTTTTAAGATTTCATTTATTTATTTTCAGACAGAGGGGAAAGGAGAGAGAAAGAGAGGGAGAGAAACATCAGTGTTTGGTTGCCTCTCATGTGACCTCAACTCCAGACCTGGCCTGCAACCCAGGCATGTGCCCTGACTGGGAATCGAACCAACGACACTTGGTTCTTAGGCCTGCACTCAATCCACTGAGCTACACCAGCCAGTAATTTTTGAACAAGGGGACCTGTATTTTCTGTTTGGGTTGGGCCCTGTAAATGATGTAGCTGTTTTTTTCTGTTTGTAGTAATCTAGAGTGGGAGTGGAGAGGTGTTGGACAAGAACCAGAATATCTGGTCTTCACAGCCATCTGCAGTGAGACAGGTTGGCTAGTCTCTAACTCAAGTTCTTTGATTCTATATGAGTTACTGTCATCAGATTTTGTGCATGATAATGTAAGTATTTTACATGCATAATATCAAAGAAATGCTGATGATTCTCCATTAAATGTCATATAAATCAAATAGTTTTTTAAATTACAGTAACACTTTATATTTTTTAAGATGGATTTTTCCATGTGGCACTGTTTTCTTACCATGTATCATTCATGTAAAGAGTATCATGGAATAGAAGCCTGGGTAAAAAGTGTGCTTGGTTGTTTGTCTTTCAGAGAGATGGGAAGATGGGCCAGATCTCAGGATACCTCCAGTTTAGAGGTTTACTCTGTAAGGGCAAGAGTACGAACCATTACTTGAGAGTATCTGTTCCTTCTTTTTGTTGTCTTAGTTATTACATGAGGTGCCTCTCTTCCTCTTCGTTCTTAAATTTTTAAATTCTCTTTAAGATTAGACATAACTTCAGTACTAGAATGCAGTGTTGTTTGGGCTGCCATACCAAAATACCATTCACCGAGTGTCTTAAAGAACAGAAGTAACTTTTTTTTTCATAGTTTAGGAGACTGGAAGTCTGAGATCAGGGTACCAGTATGGTTGAGTTCTGGTAAGAGCTCTCTTCCTAGCTTGCAGATAGCTGGCTTTTTGCGATGTCTTCACATGGTGGGGAGAGAGTTTAGGAATCTCTTCCTCTTCTGAGGACACCAGTTAGATCAGGACTCCGCCCTTATGACCTCATTTAACCTTAATCTCCTCTATTTCCAGTACAGTCATATGAGGGATTAGATCTTCACCATTTGAGTATTGGGGGAACCAATTCAGTCCATAGAAACCAGAGACCTTATCTGTCCCAGTTTACTATTGTGCTCACAGCATTTAGAACAGTGTCTAGACCATAGATGATGCCCAATAAACATTTACAGAATAAATGAAAGACTGTATTAGGGTGATCCTCTCTTAGGGTGGCTTATTCTGGGCTCTTGCCCTTCATTGGAACCAGTTATGACCGTGGTCACTTTGCTCTTGACTGGAGCCATTATTTGGAAGAATAATGGGTAGAAACATGAGGAGATTTGTAAAGCTTAGAGATGGCAGTGGTAAATATCACAGGGAGGATTTAACAAGTACATTCAGTTAATGAGTAATTATTAAGGGCCCAGTACTCTGCTGGGTACTAGAGGTACAAATGGAGAGCAAAAGTTTACCTTCTCTTATGAAGCTTATAATCAATCTACTGGAAGAGACAGGCTGACTGGGAACGGGTAGAGGATAGTTGGTGTCAGGCTTGAGCAGGTGTTAATTTATTAGTCAAGAAGGAATGGAAGAATGCTCCAACCAAAGGGAATAGCATTTGCAAAGGTGATGGAGAGGCAATTTACATTCTAGAAGCCCAGTGTAGCTATAATGCAGCAAGCAGGAAGAGAATTGTGTGTTATGAGGCCAGAACAAGAGATAGGAGCCAAAGTATGTAGGGTTTTATAGGTTATATTGAAGATTTAGAACTTTATTCTAAGAGCATTTAGAAACCATTGCAGGGTTTTAAGCAGGGGTTGGATAGCCTGGTTAAGTTGGTATTTTTAAAAGATCACTGTGATACTATGTAAAGATGAATTTCGTGAAAGCCGAAGTAGAAAGATGAATGAGACAATGGCTGAGCCAGCGCCACAGGCCGGACGTGTGGTGCACCTTAGTTTCTCACGGAGTCGGCTTGCAGAGCTTGCACTCGGCAACCTGGACAGAGGAGAGAAGACGGTAAGTGACTGGGCTGACACAGGATTGAGGAGGCAAACCCAAAGTGGCGCAGAAGTGAAGAAATTGAGGATGCTGATAAGAATGTCATTGAAATGATTGATGTTGAGCTTCTTGTCTATTAAGGAAGGAAATAAGCCAGCATTAGAGTCCTCAAAGGTTTTTTCCCAGTCATCTAAATTTTATGTATCTATTGAAATTCTTGACTGATGTTTTCTGACTGAAACATTTACAAAATCAAAAAGTAAAGCAAGAGTGTTTGAGTTGAGTTTATGTAGTATATCTTTGTTAGGAATCTGTGCCAGGCTATGTGTCTAGAGAAATGAATGAACCATAGCTTCATCCTTTAAGAACTGACAGCACAGTTGTATAGATACCAATTGGGGTGAAGATTGTATCTATCTTTGTTCATTTTCAATCCAGATAATAATTTGCTTTAGCCAGATTTGGTTAGAAAGAGACACTTACATTTTTGTAAGTAACTTTTATTATTAAAGTATCATTTTTAATATAACTGTTTTAGTTTGTGTTTAAGCTCCTAGAATATCTTTTCAAAAATGTCTTTTTGGCACTTAAAGTTTATAGATTTGAAAACTGAAAGTGCCTCTAAGGATTATTCGATTCAGTTTCCCAAAGTGCATGTATGTACCACTGGTCATAAACAGGATGATTTTAGGTAAAATACAGTCAAGCATTTTTTAATAGTTATTTATTTTAATGTATGTTAGAAAAAATACACTTAGCATATCATACCTATAATTCATGGACCTTATGAGGTTAAAATCAATTTTTAGATTTTAAAAGTGAATCAATTTAAATAAAAATATTAAATAACCACACAGGTGGTACCTAAATGACTAAATTTTAAGAAACCCTAATCTAAACCAACTTTTATGTGGTATAGGTGAGTAAACAAAAGGACCCCCAAACACAAAGGCCTTTACAAAACGTATAGCTAATACACGTGTCAGAGCTAGAAGTGGAACTCAACTCTGCTCAAGGCATTTCAGTGTTTCTCCTGCCTTAGGGCTGCTTCTTATTGTTGAAATCGGGGAGCAGGCCTCTGTCTTACATTGCACTTTAAATCTGCATTACGGTGGCTGCATATGGCTTTTTATATTAAAATTAATTAAAATTTAAAATTAGTACTGGTCATATTCCCTGTACTCAGTGGCTTACATGTAGCTACTAGCTACCATATTGGACAGGACATATGGAGAACATTGCTATCATTGCAGAAAGTTCAAATGGCTAGTACTGATCTAAACTATTGCTTAAGAACATGATTCATAACTCTTTAAAATTTTACCCTCTTCAAATGGATGATGTCATTTGCTGACCACACTGAAGTTATTTTAACCCTAAGGTTAAGCCGAAGGTACTAGTAATGTGTAATTAAAATAATCGATCGTAGGAAATAAAGCCAGAATGGAATTCGCAGGTTTTTACCAGCTCATCTTCTTGGAGGAAGTTCTTTTTCTCTTTTTGTCAATAAATACTGTTTTGAATTCATAGCAGATAGACAGAAAAAAATGTATATAGATTGAAAAACAGAGTACCTGTATAGACAATTTCCTGACTTTCTGAATTGTTGATTCAACCTAGAATTATATCTTGTTAACATTGTAAACTTTTCATTTTTAAACAGATACTCTGTGAATGGACCTGACTGGACACTTTGAGCACATCAATAAACATGAGTGGTACCAAACCTGACATATTGTGGGCACCACACCAGGTTGATAGATTTGTTGTGTGTGACTCAGAACTGAGCCTTTATCATGTGGAATCTACTGTGAATTCAGAACTCAAAGCTGGATCTTTACGTTTATCTGAAGACTCTGCAGCTACATTACTATCAATAAATTCAGATACACCCTATATGAAATGTGTTGCCTGGTATCTCAATTATGATCCTGAATGTCTCCTAGCAGTTGGACAAGCAAATGGTCGAGTTGTACTTACAAGTCTTGGTCAAGACCACAACTCAAAGTTCAAAGATTTGATAGGAAAAGAATTTGTTCCGAAACATGCACGACAGTGCAATACTCTTGCATGGAACCCATTGGATAGTAACTGGCTTGCTGCTGGTCTAGATAAACATAGAGCTGATTTTTCAGTGCTGATTTGGGATATCTGCAGCAAATATACTCCTGATATAGTCCCCATGGAGAAAGTAAGACTTTCAGCAGGTGAAACTGAAACAACATTATTAGTAACAAAACCACTTTATGAATTAGGACAGAATGATGCTTGTCTCTCTCTTTGTTGGCTTCCACGGGACCAGAAACTTCTGCTTGCTGGTATGCATCGAAACCTAGCCATATTTGATCTTCGGAATACAAGCCAAAAAATGTTTGTAAATACAAAAGCTGTTCAGGGGGTGACAGTAGACCCATATTTCCATGATCGAGTTGCTTCCTTCTATGAAGGTCAGGTTGCAATATGGGATCTTAGGAAGTTTGAGAAGCCAGTTTTGACTTTGACTGAGCAACCAAAACCCTTAACAAAAGTAGCATGGTGTCCAACTAGGACTGGGCTGCTTGCCACTTTAACAAGGGATAGTAATATTATTAGATTATATGATATGCAGCACACACCCACTCCCATTGGTGATGAAACTGAGCCCACAATAATTGAAAGAAGTGTTCAACCTTGTGACAATTACATTGCTTCCTTTGCTTGGCATCCTACAAGCCAAAATCGAATGATAGTTGTAACTCCCAACCGAACAATGTCTGATTTCACTGTTTTTGAAAGGATATCTCTTGCTTGGAGCCCAATTACATCTTTAATGTGGGCTTGTGGTCGTCACCTGTATGAATGTGCAGAAGAAGAGAATGATAATTCATTAGAAAAAGATATAGCAACGAAGATGCGCCTTCGGGCTTTATCAAGGTACGGACTTGATACAGAACAGGTGTGGAGAAACCATATTTTAGCTGGAAATGAAGATCCACAGCTCAAGTCATTGTGGTATACTCTGCACTATATCCTTTGTGTTGTGAATTTTTAGATGAATCAGGCAGAAATGTTCTTGAAGTTTGCTGGAAGGTCAATCTATAAATGTGTTGAATGTTTTATATGCAAATACAAGTTACATAAGACATATTACAAAGTAAAAGTGTTTGAAACTGTTGAACTTGAAATACGGCTTTGCAGATTGTGTGGGAGGAAGAAAGGAGAGCTCTACAGTAGAGTAGAACCACCTCGTTTGCACTGATGCCTAAGTATGAGTTGGCTCCAAATCAAAATGAATTTAGCTTTGAAATATTTTATGTATCATTACTAATATTTCCTATGCATTTAAATACTCATGAAGCAGTATACAGAAGATATGGACCAGAAATCTCCAGGCAACAAAGGATCATTGGTTTATGCAGGAATTAAGTCAATTGTAAAATCATCTTTGGGTAAGAAAATTCCAATTTCTGCAATATGTTCATAATTTTTGTACTTTTATATTTTCCCATTATTTATGTATTTTAGGATAGTATACATAAATATTCTTTTTGGGGGGGAGAGTAAGTAATATGTTAGTGAATGTTTAGTTAAATGCATAATTGTTTTTATATCCAAACTACTTTTTGGAGAGCATCTTGGTTCTGTAAAGTGGTACTGACTTTCTAAATCTATTCACTCATTTGTTTGATGGTTTGGGTTTCTCTTTTGAAGACCCACTTTGAGAGGTATCTCTCAAAGACAATTTGACGATTAGTTGGATAAAGGGGATGGAGAAGGACAAGTGAAAAGATAGCATGCATATTTAGCTTAGAAAACTGGGTTAATACTGGTGTCGGTTAATTAGACAGGAATAACATGGGAAGAGTGTGTTTGAGAAGAGTAAGAATTGTTTTGGAATAAGTTGAATTTGAGATAGCTAGTTGGAGGTGTCCATTGGGTAAGCAATTTAGGTTGAAGAAGTAAAGTCATCCATTTTACATAATTCAACAAACTTGAATTATGAAGGAAGATAAAAATACAATGGTAGTAAGTAACAGGTGAATTTAGGGTCGGGGAGGACTTGTGTATGGTTTTGTTTTTTATTTGCACATGGGATTAACTTAAGCATGTTTAAATGCTGATACGTAAAAGCCCATAGAAAGAGCTTAAAAATGTAGGGAAAAGGAGGTGAAGAGCAAAAGTCCCAGGAATGGGAGGGAGAGTGATCCAGAGCTTTAGATGGGAGGATGTACACCACTTCCGTATTAGCCAGAGGGAAAGGGGAAAGACATGCAGTTTGTTTAAGTTTCAGTGACCAGAGCTGAGGGGTTTTCCACCTGATGACTCATACTTTTTCTATGTAGTAGGTTTACTTGTTGACAAAGAGCAGACAGGTTGTCTAGAGAAGATGCAGAGAACAGGAGAGAGAGTTGTCTTAAGAAACATGGGAAGATTGCGGGGAGATGTTGTTTTACCAGAGGAAAGAATAAAAGACAGTGGTGTAGGAGAATGAAGGGTGCTGTCAAGAGAAAGACTCATTTGTTGATCCTTGACATCTAGCTTGGAGAGGGAGGGAAGTGAGAGAAGATTGGCAAGTAAAAATACGAGTGGTCAGGAGAGTGTGAGGTTGAAGGATGTGGAAATGCGATTTCTGGAAGGCTTTGAGGTCATGGTTAGGAGGGGGCTCTTTTCGAGGAGGAGGAGCAGTTTAGAGTGTGGGCATGAAAGCAGTGGGTAAAGGAGATGTTGGCCATTGGAGATACGGAGCAAAGGAGCAAAGAAACTACTTTATTGGACGGACTAAGTGTTGAAATCAACCAGTATGAGGAGAATGTGTGCTCTGAGGAAATGCCTTGCACAGTCTTGAATAGCTGTTTTCACAGTGTTGTCAATAGGTATAATTTCTTCCCTTTAAGATAGCAGAAAATTGTGTAATAAATTTTCATCAGCTTTCCATCCAGCATGAGAAAAATATTTTTCATGCTTGAAGGGTACATACACTCTGTTCTAGAGAACTTATCTATTCAGAATTACTTGAAGGGGCAAACAGGCTGGGTTTTAATGTTTTTACCAACAAAATATTTTTTATAAACACTATAATTTTACTGCTTTATTTTTATATAGGTATAAAAATGCAACAAATTAATATGTACAAATAGCAAAGTGTCTTATTGCATGGTACAGTATTTGAAACAATTTTTTTAATGTTTTTTATTTATTTTTTTAACAGATCAGTTATTTAACTAGATTTTTCAAAAGAAATTTAGAACTTCATTTTGTGAGGATAAAGGCCATTTGTGAGAGCAAACACAGAGCAGAGGTAGCCCTGGAACTGGGAAACAGCTTCGATTTTTGGCAGAATTTGCAAGTCTACAGCTTTCTGATCAAGCTTGCGTTGCTCTGTAGTCTCGTATTTCTCTTTCTGGGTGTTGAAGATTTCCCCCTCTTGGTGTCTGGGCTTGCGCAGCTACTTCTTACTGAAGTAAGGGTCAGTGAGGTGCTTGGGGATTTTCATACCACTAATACCAAGTTTGGTGGACATCACGATAGCAAATTTCTGGTGTGTTCTATGCAGAGAAACTCAATTAAAGGCCGGAGGTCCAGTCACAAGTAGCAAGCCACTGCTCAGCTGCTTCAGAAAAACCACCCTCTTGCCTCTGGCGCCCAGTGAGGATGATCAGAATGGTTGCGGAGTGATGCTGGCCCGAGGTTTTCTCGCATGCCTACTGAGGGGTTTCTTGCCATAGCTCAACAGCTTTCTAGGCACGTCTTCAGTAGGATAGTATCTGGCATTTTGCGAAGTTTAATCACTTGAGTACCAGCATTCTTGTCTCCACCAACTGGTTTAGTGACAGTAGCCCTGACTTTCTCTTTCTTTTCCTTTTCAATCCTGGGTTTAGCTGTGGAATATTTCCTCTTACACATGGCTTTTCTGGAATACCTAGCTGACCGGGAATATCTGCCAATTCCTCTGACTAGGACAGTGTTTCGGCTGCAGTGGGGCTTCCCCTTCTTGGCCTTGAGGTTCCCCTTCTTAACTTTGCCACCAGCATCAGCCTTTTTGGCTTGGGGTTTCTTCTCCTTAGCATCTGGCTTCTCAGTTTTTTCACCCGCCATCTTGCAAGATGGGAAAAAAGCTTTTTTAATGTTTTTTAATAAGTGAATTTGTTTCTCTTGCAACCATCCATAAAATGTTGATTCTATTATATCAAGTTTAGGGGATACAATTTTGTGATTTAGTATTGTATAACATACATAAATATATTTTAATTTTTTTCAGAGCTATGTTAAAATCATATATTTAAAGTTCATTTTTTAGAAGTTCACATACCAGCCCTGGCTGGCGTAGCTCAGTGGATTGAGCGCGAGCTGCGAACCAGGCATCGCAGGTTCGATTCCCAGTCAGGGCACATGCCTGGGTTGTAGGCCATGTACCCCAGCAACCGCACATTGATGTTTCTCTCTCTCTCTCTCCCTCTCCCTTCCCTCTCTAAAAATAAATAAATAAAATCTTAAAAAAAAAAAAAAGAAGTTCACATACCAATTAATTTCATTAAATAACAAAATAGTTTATATTTGTTTACCGGATATAAAAAAATCCATACATGTTGGAAATTGTAATGTGACTATGTACTTAAAAACCCATAATAATATGACATTTCTTATTTGATGACCCTAGTTAACCTATAGCATAGTTACCAAGAGTAAGAATGTCTTTGAGCAGCCTAAATATGTGACAATTTTTCACCTTCTCACGATGAACTCTTTGGATTGATGAGTAGTGCTTTCTGTTCTATTTAATGACAAAATTTCTATAAAATGAAAACTTTTAAGAAACTGGAATATTGTTAAACTGTGAGGAGCCTTTTAAAAAATAATGGCTGCTTTTTGTCCATCTGTTTAAAATTATTATTTTTATCATTAATTAAATAATATCAGCATTGAATCCAAAATTTATAGAGGAGATATGATAATAAATACCTTAGTACAGCTTGTTGTACCTGAAATTTAATAATTATACTCTATCTAAACAATTTAAATTTGGAAAAGCAACTTATTCAGAAAAGTAATGTTTTGTTTAATTTTAACAGATTTGTTTTAAACTTCGACATCTAATTACTCAGTGTTTTCTCAGAGTTCTTAAAATTTCACTTTCAGAAACTAAAGGTGATTTTTTTTGTCTCAACTGACTTCCACCATAGTTACTAATAGAGCAGAATGCTTCCTCATTTTGATGGGCAGAGGGCTCTCTTAAAGGAAGATAACTTCTTTTCAAAAGTCTTCTCCTAGCTCCTTCACCTGAATTGGCAACGGCTTCCAATAATAAGGTTAAAAATGAGTTATTTCAAGTGTGTTAATGTTTTTTTAAATTTCAGATTTTACAAATAACCCATCTTGAAACTTTTTCATAAAGTTTGAGGGTAAAACTTTCTGGAACATTGAAAAATTTGAGTTGCAGTTAATAGAGTCCTTAAATTTTCTATTTATTTGTTTAACTTTTACTTGACACCAAGTATAATTCTGAGTGAAATTATCCTACCATTAGGATCAACTGCCTTGATTGCAGTCTTAATAATGCTACCAAGAATTTATTTAGATTTCTTCCAAAGAGAGAATGACAATATAAAGTCTCCTGATTTAAGGGGGGGACTTCAAATCATTCGTATTGTATTTTAGCTTTAGTACTCACCTTATGCTTTCAAACTGTTTAATGTTTATGATATCATTTTTCCATATCTGTGTGTGTATATGTATATACAGAGAGAGACGAAAAGTGGAGGAGGAGGGAGAGTGAGTATGTGTTGAGTCTCAAGTACCAGCAGTACCTTTCAAATAAAACAGACAAGGTGCCTGCCCCTTGGGAAGTCAGGTTAGAGTATAAGAAGAGATAAGACTAAAACATGAATGTTTTTTAAAAGGGGGAGCATATGTTAGCGCTAAAGGATAGAGAGGAAACACTTGTAAGTTAGATAATAGCAGGGGCACCCTTTAGATTACTTGGCCAGGGAGACTGCTTTGGAGCAGTGACTCAGCCTAGACTGTCAGGCAGTGACTGTTATGCCAGTAAGTCTTTTTGATATTTCAAGACACTGTTTTACTTACCAATCTGTAAAATGTTTTGTTTGACATATTTTACATTCTGTCATCAAATTGTGGCTGAGAAGTCGAACATTCAAAATCTGATGTTGAGATATTTATCTGTAAAACTGACTTATTTTCCAAATATACTTCAGAAAATAATACATGATAAAGCAATTAATATAAAAATGTTTCTTGTTTTAGGAATGGTGGAAAGCAGCAGACATAATTGGAGTGGACTGGATAAGCAAAGCGATATACAGAATTTAAATGAAGAGAGAATCTTAGCTTTACAGCTTTGTGGGTGGATAAAGAAAGGAACAGATGTAGACGTGGGGCCGTTTTTGAACTCCCTGGTACAAGAAGGGGAGTGGGAGAGAGCTGCTGCTGTGGCATTGTTCAACTCGGATATTCGACGATCAATCCAAATCCTAAATGAAGGGGCATCTTCAGAAAAAGGTATTGGGTTTATATCTCAGAGATTTACAATTCATAGATTCATTTAAAGAAAAGATGCTGATAATTTTCAAAAATCTACTCAGTTAATATTTCTATGTAAATTTTTTCAAAGAGAAGTTAGCACAGTACTATAGCTGTAAATATTAGCCCAACCCTTTGTTTATGTCTTGGTTTAAATCTGTAGAAAAGAAAATATGGCCCTGGCCAGTGTGACACAGTTGGTTGGAATGTTGTCCCATGCCAAAAGGTTGCAGTTCGATTCCCAGTTGGGGCACATGCCGGGGTAGCAGGTTCAGTCCCTGGTCTAGACCTATACGATCCCCAGTCTCTGTGTGTGTGCGAGGCAACCAGTCGATGCTTCTCTCTCGCATCAGTGTTTCTGTTTCTCCCTTTCTCTTTTTCTGAAAAGCGATGAAAAAATGTTCTTGGGTGAGGACAAAAAAAAAATTTTTTTTTTTTTTTAAGAAAGAGAATGTGTCTTAGCTGTTACTCAAGGAATGCTCAAATGTGTACATTTTCAAGGATTTTTCTTTTAAAGATAGTTCACATACATTTTTAAATTATTTTCTTGGAGATTAGTACAGCTTTAGTTTGCAAGCATTTTTGTGGTGAACATTTGAATATTTCATTTTATAGTTTATTTTTTGAATAGTTTTTGGTTGACTTTTAGAAAACTTTGTACAATAGTTCTAGTTAGAATAATGTAAGTTCTTAGAAAAAGGACATTTTGATTTGCTAATGTAATTCTATTTGAGTCTGCTGATTTAAGCATAGTTTCTATTTAATATTTTTTAGAAAGGAAGAAAAAGTAAAATGTGATAAAGTTTTTGCTCTAACATTTTGCAAGAGAATACTCAGAAACATAAATCTGAATCCAGAAATTCAGCTTTTTCTTATTAGGAATATATTACTTGAAAATACCTAAGTGTATGTGACTACAGAATTTTAATATACTTAGCACATTATTTCTGAGTTCTCAGAATACCATATTTTTAGGACAATAAGACGCACTGGACCATAAGACACACCTATGTTTTAGAGGAAGGAAATAGGAAAAAAATTTTGAAGCAAAAAATGTGGTTAAATATTTAATAACATAAATAATCTAATATTTCACCAATGTAAATGTAAACTACATTTACTAGCCTGGTAAGCTACATTCAGACTATAAGACACCCCCCCACTTTCCTCCCCAATTTGGAGGGAGGAGTGCATCTTACAGCCCAAAAAATATGGTACTTAATTCCTATTTTCTGGTCCATTTAGAAACCATTACAGCTTTGTTGTCTGATAGAAGAAAAGATAAAATTAACCGTAATATATTTACTTGCAGTCTAAAGGTTGAAAAAGCTAATGTTTTGTCCAGATTGGTCTCTTTTTCTCTTCACTTTTGTTACAATGTAAGTCTTCCCCATGTGAGATTGCAATAGAAGATGTGGTGATGGGAAAAAGAATTGATATTTAAAGCCATTTCAATTATAATTTTGCTGCAACCTGAGAGCATGATACTTTCCCGTCATGTGTACCTGGAGTGTTTGGTGTTAGATTTGAGCACTCAACTAACAGTAGGGGGAAGTATCCTTCTAATGATTTTAACAATTTGCTTAAGAATTGAAGGAAAGATTTCTCTGAATCCAATATTCCTTTCCATTTGGAAATAAATTGTTCTAAGCAGGATTCAAAGAAGATTCTCTTTTTTTTGGTATTAATTAAAGACTTTAATAGTAGGCAGAGAATCAAACACAAAGTAACTGGGGAACATGTTTATAGAAATGAAGAACAAGACTATTAAGGATATGAGGTGGGAAAGGGAAAAATACTGTTTTATTTGGAAAAGAAAGAAAATGTTTAGGATTAGGAAACAATAGAATAGCTGTCATAATAAATGTAAAAAATACTTAAGAGTAAAAGTTAAAGGTTAATACAGTTTTCTCTTTGGAAGCTAAACTTGTTAGAAGGTAGGGCAGCCATAGGCTTGACTTCTTGGTTAGCAGCTTATCCACAGCCACATACACTTCCAGGCATAAATGTTTAAAAGACTATTAGTAACAAATGCTTTGTTGTAAGTGTGTCTAAACATAATTCAGTGATAGTACTGATAGTTAATTTTGTCCTAGAAAAATTTAAAGTGTAATACTCTAATAAGGTGCTAAAATAGTGTGTTTTAATACTTTGTTGTTAAAGCATATACATAAATATGTGCATTATATATTTAGGAATAGGAAAATAAAATGATTTGGAAAATCGCAGTCCCAGGGTACAGTATATTTACTTACTATCAATGCTTTAAAACATCTCAACTAATGTAAATGAACTTGAGGGTAAAGTTGGCAATGATTCTGGTAGGATGGCTTCACTTTTCTTCAGTTAGTTCCTGAGTAGTAACACACTGTATGAGAACCTGCCTGGAACAAGGACTTGGAAATTAAGAGGCACTTGTCCTGCAAAGGTTTTGTGATATGGACAAAAGTTTTATAAGAAAGAAAGTTTTGCTTGTTGGTCCTTCTCAAATTTTCCAGTCTGTACCAAAACCCTTATTCTAGTAGGCTTGTTTTTCTGGGGTAAAATCCACCCTTTGGTCTTTATTTGTTCATAGTTTAAGAACTGGGAAGGAGGAGGTACTAAGCTTCGGGTCACTTTGATCTAGCTGGCTGTCTTTAACATATAGGCGATCTGAATCTCAATGTGGTAGCAATGGCCCTGTCGGGTTACACTGATGAGAAGAACTCCCTTTGGAGAGAGATGTGCAGCACTCTGCGGCTACAGTTAAACAACCCCTATCTGTGCGTCATGTTTGCCTTTCTGACGAGTGAGGGAGGATCCTACGATGGAGTGCTGGTGAGCTTATTTCTGTCTCCTAAGGCTCTCTTTTTAAGTTCGGAGTTTTTATCTAACTTTGTTAAAATTTTCAAATGTCTGCTGCATAAAATATTGTTATAGTTCAGTGCATTTTCTGTTTAAAACAAAGTATCTTAAACATTTTTTGAGCAGCTCTCCTTGAATATGACTGCCAACGTAGAGTTAGTTAGTTGATGACAAACTGAACTTGACTTTTAAAATAGTTTTAGTAATATAATTTACAGACATGGAATAGAATTTTACCTGTTAGCTTAAGACCTGAGCTCTAGAACTCTACAACTATATAAACATAAATATTTTATTAAAATGGAATTTTTAAAAGTGTGTGTGTATGTTTCTTGTTTTTGTTAAGTAAACCAGCACATGATCAGGATGCCCATGTCTTGTCTGAATTAGTATTTGTCATTCTTAGACATGTTCTAGTGTGGAAGATAAATAATATGATCACACTACTTATAGTGACTATTTCGTATTTTTATTATTTGGTCTTTTTTTGCTGTTTCTTTTTCTTCTGCTTTAACTTCCTATGACCACAGTTATTACATAGGTTCTTTATTACAAAGTTGGGAGAGAAAGAATAAAGTGAGATTTGCTTGTCAGTTTTACTTACTGAGTTTTAAACTTCACGTTGGTACCACAACTTTGTTATGTCAGGCTTCTTTCTAGCACTGAGAAGAGCTTTCTAACATGAAAGTTGTTTCTGTTTGACATTATAGCATTTCTTATAAAATATACATTGCTTGAATAATTGGTTTAATGTTAGTCCCTAAAAGTTTATAAAAACACGTATTTTATTGAGGTATCTTAATGAAAATGTTAATAAATGTTAGTGTCCATTTTGGCAACTCTTAGTTTGTATATTTTATTCAATATTTTAATAAATTGCTGTTGAACTTTTCTGACAACTTCAGATTGATATCCAGAGTATGCTGGTACTCTTCGTTTTTATGTCAGTACTCTTTTTGTTAAACAGAAGGCTTTAATTGTTGCATATTGAAGAAATAAAATGATGCTTTCAGGAAGTGCTAGAGAATGATAAAGACTGAAAAAATGAAACGGATGGTTCACATTTTAAATTGATAGAGAAGTACATTGTCTAAACATTCAACTCTGTATTTTAAATTAAGTGACCTATTATAAAGGCCCTTCTTTTCTTTTTTCTTTTTTAATTTTTTTTTAAATTTATTTTTAGAGAGGGAGGGGAGGAAAAAAGAGAGAGAGAAACATCAATGTGTGGTTGCTGGGGGCTGTGGCCTGCAACCCAGGCATGTGCCCTGACTGGGAATCAAACCTGCGATGCTTTGGTTCACAGCCCACACTCAATCCACTGAGCTACGCCAGCCAGGGCTAAGACCCTTCTTTTCTTATACCTAAATTTGTATTAAAGCATTGGTCACTTCAGTTTTTAAGAGGTAAATTTTTACTCTGTAAGAACAATAACTTTTTTGAGTTACATTAAAAAAAGCATCTTAGGTGAAATAAGACCAAGAAAGACAAATATATGATCTCACATACATGTGGAATCTAAAAAAAAGTAAACGAACTCCTGAGGAGACATGGCAAGTGACTACAGCATGCTCTCCTCAAACAGCAAAGTATGTTATGCAAAAACTAGACAGACCAGAATAAACTATGGGCTTTAGTTAATAATAATAATAAAAAAAAGTACATGAACAAACAAAACAAAAACAGACTCACACATCTAGAGAACAAAATGGTGGTTGCCAGATGAGAGTGGAGTTGGGGAGCTGGGTGAGAAAGGTGAAGTAATCAAGGAAGTACAAATCAGCAGTTAGAAAATGGTTGTGGGGTGTTAAGGTGCAGCATAGAAAATATAGTCAGTAATTTTATACTAGCCATGTGTGGTGTTGGGTGAGTATTAGACTTATGGGGGATCCCTTCATAAAGTATGTAAGTGTCTAATCACTGTGCCATACACCTGAACCTAATATAATATTGAATGTCAACTATAATTGAAATTTTTTTAATTTTTAAAAAGGTGTCTTAGGGGATCAATGGCTCTGCCAGGATATACTCAGTAACTTATTAATACCTTTGAAAATAAAATTATACTTTTTGTATATAAAATACTTAATCTTCAGCCCTGGTTGGTATGGCTCAGTGGATTGAGTGCCGGCCTATGAACCAAAGGGTCGTTGGTTTGATTCCCAGTCAGGGTGCATGCCTGGGTTGTGGGCTATGGGCTAGATCCCAGTTGGGGGCTTGCAAGAAACAGCTGGTAGATATTTCTGTTACAGGTTGATGTTTCTTTCCCTTTCTTTCTTCCCCCCTTTACCTCTGTAAGTAAATAAAATCTTTAAAAAAATACTTAGTCTTCAAGAATTTAGAACTCATAACATCTACAAGTAACTCCTTGCTTTTTCTCCTTTCAGTATGAAAACAAAGTTGCTGTACGTGACAGAGTGGCATTTGCTTGTAAATTCCTTAGTGATAGTCAGGTAAGAACTGATGTAATTCCATGCTTGAAGTGATTATTATTTATTGTCACTGGACTAAAAAACTGATATTTATGTATAAATATGTGTGTGAGATATATATAAATTCTAAAAAGTAAATAATCTCTATTAGATTAAATATAAATATATATGATAACTAAATTTACTTTTTAAATAATGCTGACTTAATATTTTAGTTTATTTTTGCTTTTGGGAGTGAGATCAGTTAGTTGATAAAGATGTTAAACTCGCCTCTTAGGGATGCCATAAACAGACTGATTTGTTTTCTAAGATAATAAGTAGGAACTGAATACATACGCTATATACAGGGTCTGGCACAAATAATGCCCCTTTTTAATACAAAATCATAAGCTTGTAATTCTGTAAAGTAACAATATGACACTTCAGCACACCATGTGATATTTTTGGTGAAATGTTCAAATTAAAACTATAAATTATTGCACCTATACTACTACTCTACCAACCTCACTCAAGCAGGAGTTAACTTCTGCTGGACCCTGTATATAATGAGAGAGAAATGCACATAAATAACCAGCATTACAGTGTGGTAAGTGCTATCATAATGAAAAAGTGCTGGAGGGAATATAAACAAATTCTTGGTGATGGTTTGGGGTGGAAGTAAGTCTGGGAAGACCTTACAAGAGATGGTTTTCTCATAGTCTTCAAGTTCTCTTTCAACTCATTCTGTGATATATTGTTACAGTATATCATACTAAAATAGACAGCAAGAACTTTGCAGAAAAATAAGGACAGTTCTCTTTAAATTGGTAATAGTATATAAACCATCTAGTTATTTTATAGAATAATCATCAAACATACAAATGCCTTGCCTTTTTAAAAAAACATTTTAAGTGATCATAAATGCTTCATTGTAATTTATAGTAGATGCAAAGACTTCTTAAAGATCATGCATCTAGATTTCTCCACAGGCTTTTGTTTTAAAATGTTTTCTATTAAGAATAAAATTGTTCCACATGTAGAGAAGTTTTGAAGGACAAGAGATAGGGTGAAATGGATTGCTTCAGAAGAATCACTTTGAATTTTCCAGTTAAACAGATACATCGAAAAGTTGACCAATGAAATGAAAGAGGCTGGAAATTTGGAAGGAATTCTGCTGACAGGCCTTACCAAGGATGGAGTGGACTTAATGGAGAGTTATGTTGACAGAACTGGAGATGTCCAAACAGCAAGTTACTGCATGTTACAGGTTAGTGCAGTGTGGCAGCAACTTAAAGAAAATAAATGTTTAACAACCTTCTGTATTTTCTTCCTCCATTAAGTAGATATGCTCTTTGCTGGCTTAGGATCTTTAGAAGGCATTTAGCTTTAACCCAATCTGTTGATCTGTGGAGGACTTCTGCCCCATCTTTCTCTCACTATGCCTCCTGCATTGGGTTATCTGGTTTTTCTTTTACTTTAGGAAGTATCAGTCTTGATTTTATCAGATGAAGCAGAGAAACCTCTGATTACTTTCCCCAAATGTTTATACAACTACACCTTATGCAAAAGAGGCTGAAGTTCCCCGATCTGAACTATAGTCTCATTTGAAGTGCAGAATGCAAGTTATACCGCAACTCTCTTAACTTCATTTTCTCTTTTTATTATCAATTGACATGATTTAGGGTAACTAGTTACCTATTTTCTCTGTTTTTACCATCCAGTGGTTACAAACAGATTCCTGGCAGAGGTTTCCTTTTACTTATTTTATTGAGATTTCCCATTGCCCTCCAGCTAATCTCATCCTTTCTTGGTGTCCCCTTTCCTGTTTTCATCCTTTGTTATGAGAGCGTGCCATGTACTGAGAAAATATAAAAAAGTGCTCTCTCCTTCACCCCTCATTGTGAACAAATGTAGATACTAGCTTACAAACTGCAATGTAAATTTACCCCAAGATTTCAAGCCACTGCCCATGGAAGAAAAGGTGTCCTTCTGTAACATAATGCATTATTTTTTCTTATCAAAGTGGGATTAAGTCAAACTGTAGATATATAGCTACAGAGTACAAATGAGTTGGTAACCTCTTAACAAAATTTATAAAATATGTTTTAAATGCAGACAAATGTATAGTTGAATCTTCTTTAAAAAAATTCAGTCTGATATTCAGCTGTGTTTCTCTTTTTTGGATGACTTGAGTATAATGCCAGTTTTTATTTTTATTTATTTTATTATTTAAATATATTTTATTTTTATGCTATTATATTTATCCCAGTTTTTCCTCCTTTGCCCCCGTCTACCCCATTCCCCATTCCCTTCAGCAGTCCCCACCTCCTTAGTTCATGTCCATTCAGCTGCATTTCAATTGGGATGTTTCCTCCACTTACATTTATATAGTCAAGATTAAGTCTACTGTCTTACTATTTATTTTCCATTTGTTTTTTTTTTTCTCCCTTTTGTTTACCATTCCTTTACTGCCTTCTTTTGGGCTAATTGAATATTTCAGTGTTTCACTCATCTAGTGGCTTTTTAGTTATACCCTTTTTCATCGTCTTTTTTTTTACATTTTACTTCTGATACTTCCCATTTCACACACCGGGTACATCAGGCTTTCTCCTCCACCCTTGGTCTTTTGTACGCCACACCTCACACCTAACACTCTATGCTTTTTGCTTCTTATTTCATGTTTCACAAATGTTAAATGGTGTAAATGCATTTATACCCCCTTCCTTTGTCCTGTTGTCATATATTTTACCTCTGCATGTGGTAAACTCCAACATAGGGTTATACTTTTGCTTTGAACATTTAGTTGTCATTTGTGTAAATTATGAGAAAAACAAAACCGTGAGCTTTTATATTTATTTGCTTATTTACTATTCCAGGTACTCTTTAAACCAGTAGACCCACATTTTATCTGCTATTCTTTGCTCTTTCTCTCTAGCATTTCTTATACTACAGTATTACTGGTGACAGATTCTCTTAGTTCAATTTTAACTGAAAATATCCATTTCGTTTTTGTTTTTCTTTCAGCACTTTAAAGATTGGGTTTCGTAGTCTTTTGGCCTCCAATGTTTCTGATGAGTAGTCAGCTCTTCCTGTCTTTGTTTCCCCTGTGTAACTTTTTATTTTTTCCCTGGACTGCCTTAAAGGTTTTCTTTTTGATTTTTAGCAGTTTAACCTTGATGCTTAATGTGGTTCTTGTTTTTCCTGCTTGTGGTTCACCAAGCTTCTTGGATGTGCAGTCTGTGTTTTTAATCACATTTGGGAAATTTGGGGACATTATTTTTTTAATATTTTTTTAGCCTCAATCTCATTCTCTTCTTCTTGAACTCTACTGTACATATATTAAATCATTTAATAATATCTAATAGGTATCGAAGACTCTATTTATTTTTCTTTCCTCTTTTTTTTTTCTGTCCCTCAAATGGATAAACTCTATTCATTTACTCATTGACTCCTCTGTCACCTTCTTTCTGATGTTAACTTTTCCAGGAATACTTAATTTCAGTTATAGAACTTTAGTTCTAGAATCTCAATTGTTTTATAGTTTATATTTTTCAGTCAAGATCCCTATTTATTCACTAATTAAAACACTATTTTTCTTTAAGTTTTTGAACATATTTGTAATAGTTGCATTGAACTCTATCAACTAACTCTAACATGGACTCTTTTAGGTTTAGTTTCTATTGACTGTCTTTTTCCTTGACATTGACTGTTTACCTGTTTATATGTCTAGTGATTTTTTATTTAGTACTACATGTTGTATACAGTGCATTATAAAGTAATGAGTCCTTTTACTTTTTCTGAAGAATTTTGGTTAATGCTTTTGAAAGGTCAGTAACTTGCTGTTCTCTTTGTCTTACATTTTACTACTATGGATCTATGCAAAGCCCAAGGTATTCTGCAGACGCTTCTAATTTGGTCAGACCTAATGTGAACTGTTTCCTCTGCAGGTTTTGTCAGAGCTTGATTTAAGGTTTTATAGGGGCCATTTAGAGGAAACTTAGTGCACATGAATTGGCCAAATTCCGTCTTAGTTGATCCTCACTGCCACGGAAGGGGCGATAGTGGCGGTATGAAGATTTCTTTTTTTGAAAAGCCAGGGGTTGTATCCTTCTTTAGTACATAGCTCTAGCTGAGTTGGTCAAAATTAAGAGTAGAGTAGATGCTTTTTTAAAAAATGAAATTGTCAAGTAAGAGTTTTTCCACATGTTTGTATAGCTAAATTAACTCTGGTTTGAAATAGGTAAAAGATAATGCTCTTTCTATTTTAATGGGCTGTGTAAAGATATATTATCTTTATTAGTTGTTACAGGTTTCTTCCCATTTTCCATAAGTAAGATGCATGTTAAGTTCTAACATTTTAGTGTTCTGTCTCCCAAATAGAACTAAGAAAATGGGCTTTGTATTGATGCCCATGGCTTCATTGTAGGTAGAGATTTATTCTGTTTTTCTTCATACATTAAGGAAGATATCTGTTGGACAGAGCTATCAGCATTCTGTGCAGACCATCCAAAGAAAGGATGGTGAAATGTGGAATGTGACAGCTTCCAGGGAAAAGACAGCCTTAGGAAAAGTCTTACTGGCAAGAAATTAAAGTTTTTAATGAGAATAATTTTAAGGAAATTCTAAATTTAAGGAAAATGAAACTTTTCGGTATGTCTAGGGACATAAGAACAAAGAACATTTTGGGTTTGGTGTTTTTCTTTTAACTTTTAAGGTAATAAATGTATGTTTTAATTGAGGGTAAGAGAGAGGATATGCAAGTTTAACTTTCAGATAAATAGGTATACAAAAATAGCATCTCAGTTCACAGTACATTACTAGATGTGGAGGACCAGGCTCAGTATTATTTTAAATGTGATTAGCTGCTTCGGTGCATATTTGGAATAGGTAGTAAACAGATTTTGTAAACCTGGAGGTTTTAATTGTTGGGATAAAGACTATTCACTTTTTATTTTTACTGCATTTATTCAACCAGGAAGGTGACTTGTTTGTTCTTGGGCTTTTAAACTTTTTACACCGCCCTGGCCAATTCTAATGATACATATATTACATATACATGCATTGTATATTTCTGTCATTAGTAGAAATCAGCTTAAAGTAAACTAATGGAGCTTCTATCAATTATTTTATATATATTCTCATTAGTAGTCAGCAAAAAGGAGGCCTATTTCTTTAGTGTGACTCATATATTACCTAGAATCTTCTGGTTTAGCCAGGATATTTTTAAAACTGAAAAAATTCATGTTTTCTTTTTAGGGTTCTCCTTTAGATGTTCTTAAAGATGAAAGAGTTCAGTACTGGATTGAGAATTACAGAAATTTATTGGATGCCTGGAGGTTTTGGCACAAACGAGCTGAATTTGATATTCACAGGAGCAAGTTGGATCCCAGTTCCAAGCCTTTAGCACAGGTAAGTATCTTGCTTTGGAGAGAATCAAATAACATCCACCTAGTAGTCTAGCCAAAAGTACAAGTATTTATAGCATATTATATAGGGTACGTTGAGAGTTCGATTTAATAAGTTAGTTTTAGTCACTCTTTTGCCTATGTTGCGTTCCCATTGATGTCTTTATCCTGGATTGCACTTTGTCTTTGACCTTCCTGTTGTTTTGGGTCTTGCCACTTTCTAACAGTCATCTCAGTGGCTTGAGCTGTAGTCCGACATAAAGCAAACCACAGCAGGCCTAGAAGATCTAGGCAAAACTGAATCAATCCCAGGGCTATCTGAGGTTGTCCAGTATATTCTAAGCCCTTTTAGAATCTAAACTACTTTATGGTCTTATAAATTCCATTTATGTATTTTTAAAAGATTTTATTTATTCATTTTCAGAGAAAGGGAGGGAGAAAGAGAGGAAGAGAAACATCAGTGTGTACTTGCCTCTCACACACCCCCAACTGGGGATCTGGCCCACAACCCAGGCATGTGTCCTGACTGGGAATCAAACCGGTGACCCTTTGGATTTCAGGCTGGCACTCAATCCACTGAGCCACACCAGCCAGGGCCATTTATGTATTGTTTTTCTGCACTATTTATTTGTAGTAAGGCAGGATTTTTTAACACTATACACACACATATATGTATATATTATCTGTATGTCTGATTACTCCTGGAAATTTAAAATTTTTTATTTTAGCATTAATTTTAAAAACATGAGGTCAATTATCATAAATCACATGACATAAGATCACTGTATATCTAAATTCAGACATTAAATAATCAGGTATATCCTCAATGTGAGCACTGGATGGTGCTGTTTTCTTATTTTAGAAAGTTGAGAAAATAGTGCTTCTATTGTACTGAAACAACCTGAGTATTAGTAAAATAGAATTACATGATAATATTTGTTACTGATCTATATGGTAAGTATGTAATAGTCTAGGAGTTTAATTTTAAAGCAGATTTAGCAGTTACTATTGTTATTCAAAAGTTTTAACTGTTTACTGTTAAAACTGTTTATGGGATCCTTAATTACTTCTTATCTTAGGAAATGAGTGTTTTCTTTACAAGAAAATTTGTTCAGGAGATTGTATCATGGAACTTTGGATTAGAAGCCATATTGGGATGTTTTTTAATGTCTCTAAAGTTTCTATTATTTCTAAAGTGTTGGGATTTAATGTTACCAAGTTCTTATTATTCATAGAATGTTGGGGTCTAATGTGAACTCTAAAGTCCTCATTATTTCTAAAATGTTGGGTCCAACATCACTCACTTTTTCTGTGCATATCAGTGGCATTAGGAAGAATATAACTAAACCAGAGGTAACAGAAAAGTACTAACTGTAACTGCTAAGTGGAAATCTTAAATGAGAGCTAGTCAAAATTAGATAAGTTATTTTATAATACAAAATAATGTTTAAAAATTATTTTAAACTAATTTGTTAAGATGAAACTTTGAATTTATTTATTTATAAAATTTGCATTGTATTTTACCTTCTTTTACTTGTTTTATAGGTGTTTGTGAGTTGCAATTTCTGTGGCAAGTCCATCTCTTACAGTTGCTCAACTGTGCCTCATCAGGGCAGGGGCTTCAGTCAGTATGGTGTCAGCGGCTCTCCCACAAAATCCAAAGTCACCAGTTGCCCTGGCTGTCGGAAACCCCTTCCTCGATGTGCACTCTGTCTCATTAATATGGGAACTCCTGTTTCTAGCTGCCCTGGTACGACAATTCTGCAGTCCACTGTTCTGAGCTAAAGTTGTTCCTCCATATTTAATTTCATATTGTGAATAAAAGGCATACTAGCTTGATTTTATATTATTTCTAAGAGCAAGCTACTTGCTGGCTTTTGTTCCCTATAGTTTATAAAATCTGTACATTAAAAGTAAAATATTTATTCATGATATCTCAGGTAATCTCACGAATTTGAGCCAATTTGAAATAAGAAGAGCTTAAATATTGTGTAATCTTATAATATCATTTTCTTACCACTCTTTATAAGGGGAATTCCCTCAAATATTATATTTAAATGTCATGTGCCATCATCTGTTAAAACTATCTTGTATGCATAAAGAGTTTTTGTCTCACTTTCACATTTCCTTTTATTTCATCTTCAAAATCTACCTCTGAAATACTTAGAAAAAGTATTAACTTAGAAGTCAGATTCCTTTACTTGTATGTTTTGATGCTGTTTCTGCTATATTTGTCTGTTACCTAGCAAATATTTTATATGTATATATGTATGTGTGTATATATATAGTTAGAAATATTAGGATTATTTATTGCTTATAGTAAGTATATATAAAAAATTGAGAACAATAGATAATTGAAAATAATGTATCCAGTTGCTGGAAATATTCCAGCTGTTTATATAACTTGATTATGATACTATGGCAAAAATGTCAGTTGAAAACATTTGAATATTTGGACAGTGGTATAATTAATAAAGAACTAGACATGTTGTCAGATTGACTCTTAGTAAGAGCTCTGAAATTCAGTCTGGCATTGAGAGTCACTTTAACTCTTTTTCATATAAAGTGTTGGACTGGGAGATTCTTCCTAGTTATGAAATTTTGTAAATTTATTCTGCAGCTGATTCATGTAAGTAGTCTGCTTTATTGTTACATTGACATCTGTGAAAGAGATTTGCTTGTTTCATTGGCTGACTAGTTATTTTTTTAATCTAGATGCCTTTTTAAAAACAAATATGTAAGGTAATATGTAATGTTTTCAGATGCACTTGTTAGTTTCAATTTAAATTTTAGTCAAGGATTCTCATTTTATACATTGCATATTGACCAATTTTTTATAGCCCTGATACTAATAAATAGAAAATAAAAATTTTTTGTGAGCTGTAACAAGGTAAGAGTGTGTATATCATGTACTGTGATACACATCATCGAGTCTTCTACCCTGCTTAAGCTAACATTGTCAGTACTAGTGGCTTTGATCATTTCTCCCTGCCTCTTCTCACCTCTTTCCTCCTCCCCAGGGGTAACCACCATTCTGAATTGTGTGTTATTCAGTCTCTAGCATGTCTGTATGGTTTCATCACCTGTTTAGTTTTATCTGTTTTAAATTCCATACAGTGAATTATGTGGAATGTCTTTTGGTTTGCCTTTTTTGCTTGGCAGTAGGGGTTGTGTGTGTGTGTCTCAAATATGCTGATGAATGTAGCCGTAGTTTGTTTATTTTTATTGTTATTTGGAATTTCATTCATGACTACAGCATAGTTTTTCCATTCTATTTTTAGACAGTTTTGTTGTTTCCAGATTTTTACTACTGTGAACAATACTACTATGAACATTCCTGCATATGCGTCCTTTTAGCATGTACAAAGTTCCTCTGATGTGTTTACCTATAAATGGAATTGCTAATGTTTTACTTAGGCTTTTTATGTTCTGTTCAGGAGAGAGATTGGTCTATAACCTTCCTTTCTTATATTATTTTTGCCTGGTTTTGTTAGTAAAGTTATACCAATTTCATAAAGTGCTTTGGGAAATCTCCCCTCTTTCTGTATTCTCTGAGTGTGTATAGATAACAATTACCCATTATTTCAATGTATAGTAGAACTCAACTGCAAACTGGGCATGGTATTTTCTTTGTGGGAAGATTTTAAACTACTGGTTATTTCTCTAAAAGTGTTAATTCAGATTGCTTCTTAGTGGAATTGACACTTTATATTTTTCAAAGTTTTATTAGCTATTAAAAATGTAAGAAACTCCTGTTACTTGGTATCTTTTCAATCTAACTAGATCCTAGTATTAAAGTTACTACTTCAGTATGATACATGATTTATATTTTGACATAGTTTTAGAAATACCTTTTAAGAAACTTGGAATAAAATATTGTGATATAGTTATTGAAGATCATTTTCTTTAACCCGTAGGAGGATCCAAATCAGATGAAAAAGTAGACTTGAGCAAGGACAAAAAATTAGCTCAATTTAACAACTGGTTTACATGGTGTCACAATTGCAGGCACGGGGGGCATGCTGGACACATGCTCAGCTGGTTCAGGTAATTGACACCTTCCTTCTTTAACAGGCTTGGAGTCGGAGGAGGTAAAGCAGACCACCTTTTAAATACTGCAGGTTTATATAGTGAAAGGATGAATTTCTTCTTTCCTGTCACCTGAGTTAACAAAGGTGGTGACATTTCTGTTGTTAGATTAGATATCCTGTGTAATTTTAAACTATAAAATTAAACTTATGTAAGGAATAGTTTAAATGATGTATGGACTAAATATTTGAATAGCATTATTTAACTTTATTTGGGGAGAGGATATAATTGTAATTTTTCACAGCCAAGTGAATCTTGTCATATGTAATGTTTAATGTCTTCTAAATCAGCTGGTTATGCAGTAAGCAAGCATCTCATGCAGTGGAGACTCTCCAGACCACATTTAACTTTTAGGCTGAGCAGTGCCGGTGGCCCTGCACTCCTTGCTGTAGCTTTTACTCCCAGTTTGTCACACTGACTTTAATTTACACTGAGCACATCCCTTCACCCTCATAACTGTAAATGAGGTGTATTGTTATATATTTATAAAGTAAAGCTATTAATCTTTCAGTAACTTTCTCCCCATGCTCAGCTTGGCAGTCATTTCTAATGTAATGCTTTTAATGTTCTTTGTCTTTGGGTTTTAATTGCTATATTTTTCCAAATGCCATTTTGAAAAAATGCATTATAGATATAGAAACGTACATATGTATGTACGTATGTGTATATATGTATAATTTAGATTTTTAACTGTCACTTGACCTATTTCTTAGGGACCACGCAGAGTGTCCTGTGTCTGCATGCACATGTAAATGTATGCAGTTGGATACGACAGGGAATTTGGTACCTGCAGAGACTGTCCAGCCATAAACGTTATCACCTAAACAGAAGCCTTCAAGTGTGGAGCTTTCTAATGGATGTCCTGCATTGCTCAAAAACATACCTCACAACAAGTCACTCATGACTTTCCTGTAATGGGAAAATAAATCATTCTATATCAGCAGTTTGATGTTTGAGTGATTCCGATGTGCTTCAGAGACAAGTGCTGCCGAAATGGGTGTCAGAGTGCAGGATGGATGTTGAAAAAGTTTATTTTGGAAAGGGTTTTGTTGAAATTATAAACACCGTGCAAGCAGAGTTTCTGGAATAACCGAGAACAGACCTCGAACCTGTATCTTCCAAACTCAAAGTGGATATCTATTAGTAAAATCAGTGCACTTTGGAAATAGAATAAAATGACCAATTCAGTGACTCAAATGACAGTTAAACATCATCCTTGCTTAGATTCCTTTGAAATAAAATAAAAACTATGGATTTCTACTTCTAGAATTGGAGAGCTTCTACCCCACACTGGAGAATAAATTTTGTCAAGGTATGGTTGACATATATGTATATTTTAAGGAGTCTTTTTCCTTGTACACTTTCATTTTAAGGTAAAAAAAATCTTTTGGCACAGACTATTATCTTCCTAGAAAAGCCAAAATTAAGAATGTATCTTACAGCCCTGGCTGGCGTAGCTCAGTGGATTGAGCGCGGGCTGCGAATCAGGCATCGCAGGTTCGATTCCCAGTCAGGTCACATGCCTAGGTTGCAGGCCATGTCCCCCAGCAACCATACATTGATGTTTCTCCCTCTCTCTCTCCCTCTCCCTTCCCTCTCTAAAAATAAATAAATAAAATTAAAAAAAAAAAGAAGAAGAATGTATCTTACAGACTTTCTTCTGAAGAGAAAAAAAGCATCATTTCAGGGTAACATGCTATAAAAAATTTTCAATTTCAGACTTTTGCTTTTCAATGTCCTGATTCATCTTGAAAGATTTCTCTCCCCTTTAATTCATCATCTTATGCTCATCATCCAGGAGCATTTTAGTAAACACAGAGTCTGTGCAGGATTTTAAATGACCAGCCATTCAACAGCCTGTGCCGGTGTGGCTTTCTGTCCAATTGCCTCTGTTTGGGAATACCCTGTTTTTTTCCTAAGATAAACTGGGAGGTGTCGAGGGAAAATGGGTCACTTTGGAGACAATTTTACTTTATATGTAAGTTTCTAAAGGTAAGCATACTCGGGCCAATCCAGGACTTTTATTTTAAAATTTTATTTTATTTTTTCCTTTTTACAGATGTTGATAGTTGGAAGAGAAATATCAAGGATTTGTAGCATGCTTCTCTGTCATCTGATTGTTCAGAGGACTGAACTAATTTTCATAGTTGAAGTTGTGTTCATAGATTTTTTAAAAAGTACCATAAAAATTATTTTTTAGATTTTGGAGAAATATCTTGAATTTCAAGAGCTTTCACGTTAATATTTTTACCTAATGAAACTAAGCTCTAAGGAACTGATAGTTTGAGGTGTGACATAAATATTGAACAAAAGTGGATTATAATTTTTTTTACTTTGAGATATGGTACAAAAAATGCCTTTCTAGGAAAATATTGCATATTTGCTCTAAATGTCTCAACTAGATGATGACAAGAATTGGGAATAGTTATATATTCAAAAAAAATTTTTTTTTACTATAATTGCCATGAAGGGGATATTTTCCAGTCATCTTTTAAGTAAATCTTCCAGATTTCATTTTACTAAAACAGAACCTTTACCTTTAAAATTGCCTTACTTGAAATGTTCCTTTCAAATTTACTGTGTCCTAAATATGAAAAGTTAGCTTCAAGTAGTAATGTCAAACTGTCTTACCCATTTTCAACTTGTCTTAACTCAAGTAAGGTAAAATTATTGAATGTATATTTAGAATAGGGTTATATATAAGGTATTTATAATTTTTGGAAATACAATATAATAAGACGAAGTCTAGTGTATAAATAATCTGCTTGTTTATAATCACAAGGGTGACATTTTTAAGATGGATTGTTTATACCTGTGTGCCAGGTTCCTAATGTTTTCTGTGAAGCCCAACTGTTCATGTAAGGTGTCAGCTGTTACGCTGTTTTGCATTTCAGTGTATGTGCACCATGAAAATAGATTAAAATTATTTTTCTGTTTTTATTACTAGGTCACTGATATTTGGGTTTATAAACTCAACAAGATATTTTACCTAAACATGTTCAATAGAAGTGTTCAATAAAAATGTTTTTATTATTTTTTTAAAATTCAATAAATGTGGGTTGAAGTCAGTATGTCTAATCTAGAAATTATGACTCCTCCAAAATAATTCAATAAAGTAATAGTATTACTTTAGTGATACTTAATCTTAGAAGTAATTTCTTCTAGGGTCTGTTTTTTCAGCTTAATATGCTTTCCAGTGTGGTTATTCATTAAAAATCATCTATTCAAAAAGTAGCTTTGCGTTGTCAGTGCTACACATGCTAAGTACTATAGTTAGAGAGAATATGGTTTTACATTTAATTGCATGGCTCAATTTAATTTCAGTCACTCATTTGACTATAAATATTTAAAGTACAGGCTTTGAAATATAAATGATAATCCTACCCTTACAGTTGTGGCCAAGTGACTTGACAGTTTTGATATTCAACTTCCACACATGTTAAAAACAAAGTTTAGAAATACCTACTCTGTAGGGGGATGGGACTGATAGGTGATGGAATAAACAGGAAGCACTCCACAGAGGTGATTAACAGTCTTCCTTAGCTTAATCTTTATTAGCTTCTTGTGTGTCACTATTTTTATACTGAATATAATATAACTTAAATGAAGATTCTGCATTTGTCTCAAGAGTGGAAATTTCCCAAGAGCTTGTTTCCACAAATCTGAATAAATTACGGCATTTTCTTTGGAGATAGGGCTTAGCTACTTTTGTTTTTCCTGTATTTAGAATATTACTTTTTACTGTATGAAATCTTCTGAACAGGTACCTAGAAGTTTAATATAAGTGTGAACCCGGGAGAGAAAATTAAAATATGGTAAATCTGGATAGTTGACCAGTAGCTCTTTAAAACGTGAGGTTTTCATATCTATATTCAATTCTTAAATCTTGTTCTTTATGGGAGAAAGCATCCACTATTATCTCTGTAATCTTTCCTCTTTTGCCATTCTGTTACATGTGGTGTTCATCTACATTAACATGTTGGGGTGGTAGTGGTAACAAAAAAGAAAGTTTACTATGAAATTTGTTTCCCTTCGGATAGCTGTAGCTAAAGCAAGTGGCACTAGTCAGTTGTGCATGTCTAATGCCTGCTCAGGTAAAAGCTCGGAGAGCTGGGAGAGGCATGTCACGTTTTAGTTCAGCACCCTCATACTCGGTCCTTGTGACCCACATGGCCATGGCAGAGGTGGGGCCAGCTGGACAGCTGCCCTTCATCTAGTATCTTAAGTCTTTCCACTGCATCATCTGTTTATTTTCCCTCCTACCCCTAAATTATATGTTGTTTTGCTAATTATGAAAAGCAGCATTTACAAAAATATATTTTTATAAAACAAATTATTTCAGACTAAAGAGACAGAAGGAAAGTTTTTTCCAAATGTTTATTAAAGCTAACATAATCCACATGTCAAATTACCATAGATAACCAAAACAACTAGTGTCACTTAGGGATATACATGATAAATTCATGAGTGAAATGAATATCAAATCAAAGTATATTAATGAGAATCATAGCTACTGTTGGTACTTATTATGTGCCCGATACCAGGCACATTATCTTACTTCATTCTCACAGTAGCCCTACGAGCAGGTGTGCTATCTATACCTGTGTCCATTCTGTACCTGAGGCAATTAAGGTGTGGGTACATCAAGTCAGCGGCCCTAGACTACACAGCCAGTAAATAGCAGAGCCAAGATTTAGACTCCAGTAGTCTCATGGGTCCTAACCTGTATTCTTAATTACTATTTTATACTTACATATAGTACTCTGTGGGCTGTATATGGAATAATCCATCATGACAAAGAGTTTATTTAGTATTGACATTTTAAAAGGGAAAACCATGTTAATAGCTCTTTGGATATAAAAGACACTTAATAAAATTTTAAAAATTGACTCAATTTGTTTTTGAGGTATAGTTTTTATCTTGCAAGGGGAATGTTTTTTCTTCATTTTTTTCCCTTTCCTATTTTACTATCTAAAACAGCTGGCATTATACGTAATGGACACATTCTAGGACCCTTCCCACTATAGACATGAGTGAAACAAGGGTCCTGTTACCTCTAATTCTCCATATAGCAATACAAAAGGGCAAAGTGAAATGAGGCATACCCTTGCTGTTTTTTCACGTCCTTAAAGCTCTTAGTCTGTATGGCAAAAGTACCATAAACATTTAAAAGGCAAGCAAACTGATAAACAACATGCATAACACTTAATACCCCGAATTCACAAAGAGCATCCTTAAAAACACAAAGACACAGCCAGTAGTTAATGCTGATCAGGGACTTGCACAGGCAAAATAAATTAAAGTGGCCAATAAATATAAATAGGACACTGTTCACCTGTTTGGGGCAAAAAAGAAAAAGTTGAGAAAGAAACTCATGGACGCGGACAACTGTGATTGCCAGAGGGGGAGGTGAGGTGGGGCGTTGAGGGCGTGGAGGGCGGTACAGTGGGGACAAATGGTGGTGGATGGAGTCTTGACTTAGAGTAATGAATACCCGGTGTACAGATGATGTTTTGTGGAATTGTGTGCCTGAAATACTATAATTCAGTTAACCAGTGAGTGTCACCCCAATATATTCAATAAAAAGAAAACAAATATTTTTATTCCTGGTAATAAGATGCTATTTTCTGATAGGTAGTAACAGCACCTTCCTTTCCTTTCACATTTTTGGGGATCATTCTCACTTTATGCCTTTACCCTAAAAACACTTTCTTCATTTTAAGAAAGGAATCGAAATGCGGGAAAGCAGCAGCCACATGAGTTCATGACAGTGTAAATAGCACAGTAAACTTCCAGGCCCAGTAGCCTCATCAGCGCTTCTTTAGGTAAGTCAAGACACTTCACCAGAATGGGCTGCCGTCTAAGCCAGTTAAATTAAACGAGCTTGTAGTGCACCCCCCAAAAAACTTACCATCATGTTAATACATTTCTCCAAACAACTGAGGAAAAAAAGGAGTAATGTGCATTTTCATGGATGTAGGAAAGGAGCATGGTCAGATAATGGCTTGTCAGAGTTTATTATCAGTACAGGTGTTCTGTATTATCAGTACAGGAGGACCTGTGAGCAATACATAAAAAGCTGAAGGATCTTACCCTTTGAGCTAGTGTACTAGGGATGTTTTTGGAGAGATCGATTGAATAAGTCCACATACAAAGATGCATGTTTCTATGAAGTGGTTGATCACAGTATTTATAAAAAAAAAAAACCTGGAAACTTCAATGTCCAGTAATAAGAATAAAGAAATTGTTGAATACATACAATGGAATACTATTTAAATAGTATATCAGTATTTTTATTGACAAAGGAGAATTTGTGGTAGCTTAATGAGAGGAAGGCAAGTAAGAGGATGATGTGTATAGTAGATAAATATAGTTGCATGGAACACTGTTGAAGAATGTTTACAAAAATGTTAACAGTGGTCATCAACAGTGGGATTTTAAGTGACATTTGTTTTCTTATCTGTATCTTCCGGTTTTTCTGCAGTAATGATGAATGTTCATGTTACACACACATTAAGTTACCCAGGAACTTGTGTCTTGTTCTTGCCATAATGCATAATGAACAGTCAGATATTGGGAAGTACGTGAGGTGAAGAAACAATACAAGTTATTATGAAAATTAGTATTGAAGTCTAATTGTTTGGAAAGCACGTTTCTGACTTCATATTCTATAGTAATATTGGGTTGGTCAAAGAGCCTGTTTATTTTTTCTGTAAAATAAAAGATGTTTTGCATTTTCACCAACAACTTTATTGATTTGGATATTTTCAGTATGTCACCTATCTCCCATTATTGGATTCTAGTGGGTAGAGGCCAGGGGTGCTGCTAAACATTTTCCAATACATGAGACAGCCTACAGTAAAGAATTATTTGGCCAAAATGTCAATAGTACCAAGAAACTTCACAAACCACTTTTGACACATTTGATCAGTCACAGCACCTTCTCCATCACTGCACAAAACTTTTATTGTGTTTTAATTGTGTTTTTATCTTTCTTGAAATAATAAAGCCTAATATGCTGAAAATGTTGCATATTTTCTTCTATCTTCAATATTAAAAGAGCTGTACAAAAATTCACCAGTTTTGATGTGTTTTTTAAAATGTGCACTGAGCCCTGGCTGGCGTAGCTCAGTGGATTGAACGCGGGCTGCGAACCAAAGCATCGCAGGTTCGATTCCCAGTCAGGCCACATGCCTGGGTTGCAGGCCATGGCCCTCAGCCAATGCACATTGATGTTTTTCTCTCTCTCTTTCTCCCTCCCTTCCCTCTCTAAAAATAAATAAATAAAATCTTAAAAAAAATGCACACTGATATGACAGCTGTCACAATAAATCTAACAACATTGTTTCAAATGAAGTTAAAACTAAATACTACTAGAGCCATTGTGTGGAAAAAACTAAATGAACTTTTTGGTCAAAGCAATATATAGGAATAACAAAAAGATACGGTCTTTTCTTAATATCTCTCTTCATATTTGGGAATAGTGCATTTTGTTCTCCATTAGGCATGTTACGTAATGGGCCCTTAAAAGAATGCTGGTTTCCCTGAGGTCAGTGTTATATAATTAGTGACTATTTCAATTTTCTCTCTTCTAGGTCTTCCTCATGAGATTTTCTAACTCTGTTTTGGCTCTGGGCCTGTGGCAAGAAACCAGTTTTCTATGTTTAGGATTTCATTGATTATCCAACCCAATCTAGAGTGGATTTATATCCAATGATTTAACAAGTTACTTATGTTTAAGCTGTGAATTCTGAACATGCATGAAGGTCCATGCTTCTAGCAAACCACCATTTACATGCCTAGACTCTGTTAAAGGTTCTGATTTCGAAAGATTATGACATCATAGCTGCCCTGGAGGGGACATGGGTCTAATGGAAGAGGTAGACATAAGCATAGTTTTTAGCAGACTCGGGGCTGTGCAGATTAATATCTATAATTACTGAAAGAATATCATTTTAGCATCTTGTCTCTGCAAGCCAAAAAGAAGGTTTTTATTTAATTTTCTAATTTTGGACTTCCAAAAATTATTTTTTAACTAGAAATAATTTGAGGAAGTAGATGTCCATACACTTTTCAGAAATGCAATTTTCTTGCTGACCTATTAATAGTACAATGTTTGGAAATGCTCTGTTAAAAAGGTAACTTCAGGATTAAAGGATATTTTATGTCAGAAATAGCAATAATAGTAATTCAGTGATACAGTCTTTCATCATTCAATTTATGAAAAGCATGTTGCTTTAACATAATTTCATAACTGGAAATCCAGATATAGGAATCTAATTAGTTGGGCTTTTAAACAATGAAATCATAAAGACATGGTAGTCTGGAAGAGTATTTGAGGGGACTAATGTTTTATAAACTTGAAACAGGCATTTTTGTAAGAATTCATGCAAATCTTGGGGTCTTACATCTTTTTATTTAGATATATTAGTTCCCCTTATACATAGATACATGTGTTGTGGGGGGCAGGTAGGTATATGCAAGAAAGCCTGGCGTTTGAAATAGCAAATGTCAAAATTCATGCTTATCCAGATTTCTGTCACATTGCAACCACATATTTTGCTGATGACAGTTTAAGAAGTTGCCACTCTCAAATGTGGTAAAATGAAGTATCCATTTTAGAAGCAAGTAACTTGATAACTGATTATTTTATGATAAAATTGTGAACAGTACAAAGTTCTGGTGCTACATATATCATGTTAAAACATTTTTCCCTGTCAATTTGGAAATGTGTATTATTCATTAAGCAGGTACACTTAATGTTTATGCAGCTATAGACATGTATCTCTATTGTACATAAATGTTCCCCAAATAGATGAAGTTGTATAATGCATGGAGCAAAATACTCAGCAATTTAATAAATGTGGGATAAGTATCTTTTGCAAAAGTAATACATCCTCTCTTCTGACCTTTTCCTTTTATTCCTCAAAAATGGGATGTAGGATGTTATGACTCTTGGAACAAATGATAACTTTTTAAAGACAGATTTCTGAAATGCATTCTTTTTTTTTTTCAATTTTTTTAATTGTTTGAATACAGTTGTCTCCATTTTCCCACCGCCACTTTCCCACCCCCACCTCCCCCCTCCATCCTTTTCCCCTTTTGGCTTTGTCCATGGGTCCTTAATTCATGTTCCTTGACAACCCTTTCCCTTATTCCCCACCTCTCCCCTCCGGTTACTGTCAGTTTGTTCTTTATTATAATTCTCTCAGTGAATAAGGTACTGCTGGCTTCCAAAGAGAATATTCCTCTAGGCAGGAAACATCATTTTCCCTGGAAGGATCAGACACAAATTGGAGATAACTAATCTGGGAAAGATTTTTGAGATCATTTGGGACAACTACTCTTGGTATCTCTATCTTCAGAAATGTTATATGAAGTATAGACTATGCCTGTTCCTTCTGGGGACTAAGAAATTAAAAACATGTATCATCCTCGCTAATAAAACATATCCTGTGGGGGGAAATTAGCCTAAAAGTCGTCCAGCAATTTATCTGGTTTGTCTCTTTTACTTCTCTACTCTTTCAGAGTTCATTCCCAATATGTGGAATTCTACAGATTTCTAAGTAACTTTTGAAATATGCTAGCCTTTGAGTGGTGTGTATTTGCTCAAGCAGAGACATCTGAGCAGAGTGAAAATGAATTCTCATAGGACAAAATTGCCAAGCATATGTGGCGGAACTGTAGGGAAAGAGAGCATAACTTTAATCTTCAAAGACGCTTAAAAATAGCTCCACCATTATTATGCACGAGGCCTGACAATTGACATTTCTCATTTTGGCAGCATTCACCTGTGGCCCCCTATCAGCAACTGAAGACATTCATCTCTGGGATAAATGATTAATGAGCTGCCTGTCATTTCCAGTCCTCTCAGAGCAAATGGTGGAGGCTTCAGTTGATCATGTTGCAGCCATCAGCATCATTACTGGAATTGATTCTGCCACTGGAGGGTTGTGCTAAGACAATCGATTAGCATTTAAATAAAAGAATTAAATTATGACATTAAAAATAACACAAAATAATCTGAGTCACTCTGTGAGCATCATAAAGCCTTAAATTGAGGAAGGAAGATGGAAGGCATGGAAGTAAAGTTGTTCTTGTTTCTATTACAACCTACTGTGATGTCAAACTTTCCCATTCTCTTTATTAATCACTGTCACATAGTATGAAATGTAAATTTGTGAAGTTGTGCAACTTGCAAGCAATGGTGAAAACGCAGATGCCAAATTACTGCCTCTAGAGAAAAAAGTAAAAGGGGAGCGTTAGACATTTTTGAAAGGTCAGAATTAGTCCAGAAAGGAGTGAAGTCCGAAGATCTAGTCAATAGTTGACAAATGATACGCAGATACATTAAAATGAAACTTTTCTTGTTATTCAGCAGGAGGTGAAAATGAGGAGATAACAACTTTTAGATATCTCCGGGATAGGGGCTGCATTTCTAAAACGGATGGCCAAGGAGGAAGGTCTGCACAGGCCTACAAGAAAGTGGCAGATTGCGGTTGGGTGAAGTGACACACCCCAGGAGAATGACTAAAATTTAGAACTTCTATTTCAGCATCTCTCTCTGCCCCTGGGATTCCTGCCTACAAGTTCTCAACAGTACCGCACTTAAACTCCCTCCTCATCTACTTTTGTCTTCCAGCATGACATTTTTTTATACATTCCCCTTAAATTTTATGTCAGTTTCCTGTCTCTGCTCTCTTCTGAATTTCATGGGACCAACTGTCTGCCTCTGAGTTAAGACAACTCTTTGTACCACATTAAACTGGCCGCCCAATTGAAGTGCGTGTGCATTTTCTTCGGAGCTGAGTTATACGGTGAGGTGGAGCCATTGTGGGTTTTTCTCCATCCAGCTGCTTCTGCCCTGCATTTGATGAAGATTCTTTTCAGACTCTAGTAGTTAGGTTGTTAATGATGGCATAGTGAATTTTCATCTCTTCCTGGCTTGTGTATATTTTAAGAAGCTAGAAAAACCTTTGAAGACTTCTAGATGAAAGGCATTTTGCCCCAACGATTGGTGCAGATAAATGAGACCTGTATTTTAGAAAAGGGGCAGAATGTGGTTATAGTAAGAGGAAACACTGCAGGGACAGCAAAAAACACATGCGAACAAGAACTCTACAAGTGGGCCAATAACAAACTTTATGCATTAAAATTCTCCACTGCTAGGTAACTTTTTTTTTTCTAGTCATGAGATGAACAGGTTAGGGCAAGGTGTGCTTGACCTAGTGGCAGTGAACAAACACCCCTCCTTACCCTGAAACAAGCTGCTTATCAATTACCCGCTTTCCCTTTTCAGGGTAGTCCTCCAAGCAGCAAATACCAACTGGTCAGCATTCACCTGTTTACTATTTTTAGCTAACCAGTGATTTGGAAAATAATCATGAATTGCTAGAACTGGAAGGAAGCTGCAGGATCAGTTAGGGAGGTACTCTGTGCAGTAAAGCTGGAATTAGATCTCAGGTCTCTTCATTGAAGTTTAGTACTTTTCTGTTTCATAGACAGATAAACTGGCTTAGATAAATTTTTCCTTGATAGTGCAATGTGTATAATACACATTTTCAGTGATTTTTAAAGCTAGTGTTTTATTATAAAAATAAAGCAGAGTCATGCTAAAAACCTCAAAAGTTAAAAGTATAAAATGGAAATGCCTCAGCCCTTTGCTTCATTAACCCCACGTTCTGTGCCCTACTTCCCAAAACTCCAACTCTCACTTCCCGAGGGGAAGCTGCTTTAAAGTCCACACACATGTACAGAGAAGTTCTGTTCATAGACGATATCCGTGTCTCTCTGTGTCAGTGTTTGCCTTTCTACTTGTGTATGGAGAGGGTCCTAATATATAAATTTTCCATGTTTTTTCCCCCACCTACAAATATATGTTTTAGAGTTCTCATTAGCCCATGTACACCTACTTAAAAAAACAACAATGGAATGATATGTGATTATATGGATATATCCTCCCATTGACAGACATTTAGGGTATTTGTCGTTTTTACCAACAATGCTGCAGTGAGCATCCTTGCATGTACATCTTTGGGTACTTGTGAGTAAGCGTATCTGTCCAATAAATTATAAAGGAATTGTGGAGTCAAAAATTGCAGTAGTCCCCTCCTTATCTGCAGTTTTATTTTCTGTAGTTTCAGTGACCCACGGTCAATCCATGTGGCTCGATGATCCAGGAGCACCCGAAGCAGAGGATCCTCCTTCTGAATCATCAGAAGGTCAATAGCGGCTTAACATTACATCCCAGTGCCTGCGTCGTTCACCTCACCTCACCTCATCACGTGGGCATTTTATCACCTCACATCACGGCAAGAAGAAGGCTGAGTGCAGTACCTTAAGATACATTGAGATTGAGAGAGGACACATTCACATAACTTTATTACAGTATAATTGTCATCATAATTGTTTTATTTAATATTAGTTATTAATCTCATTGTGCCTAATTTATAAATTAAACTGTATCATAAGTATGTATGTGTAGGAATCTCTGTTACAATAATCATGCATGTGTGTGGCCACCTCAAAGGGGTTACTTATATGAAAATGTACTCTGAAGTAGTTTGAATTTGGTATGCTCTGGCTACTTCCCACTAAAGTGTGTGGGTCAAAACAAACAGTAATACTTTTACTTGTGCACTAAATCCAGCTAAATAGAAGTTACCAATTTTCAGTTTGTAATGTGTTGCATATAATTGTAGTATGCTGTTACAATTATACATGTAGTATATGCATGTAATACATTATATGTAATATTGGATAAATGTATACCATTTGTTATATGATATTATTGTACAATGTATGTTGTAATACCTCCAAGGCCAATATGAATAAAACACTTATTTGCATGCCTGCATTTATAAATGTTATAGAAATGAATAAATTCCTATCTTAGTTTTCATAGCCCATAAACACTTTAAATATTTGTATTTAAAGTTTCTCATCAGTGATTTAGAAGTTTTTCCCTAAGCAAAGTAGTCTGTCTTTTTGTTTTTCATGAACTAGTTTTTCTACTTTAGCATTCATCCCTTTTTCATTTTAAAGACTGTAATCTTCATTATATAACCTGCAGGCTATGAGTGAGGTAATCCACTCTCCCCCTCTTCTGGAAGGGGAAATGCTTTTCTGTGCCACCATGTAATTTGCTTTGCAACAATTATTGCTATTTGTAATCAGATCTTGTGATCACAAGGCACATGTAGCTGGATTTAGAATCTGTTGAGAACACAGAAGGCAGTATAATTGTTTCTAAATGCCATTGACTTAATGACTTTAACTCAAAAGTTTTTGAAGTTCAAGTGCATCAATCCAAATCATTCATTTCCAAAATGTACTTGAGATAACACCCTCAGTGTTCTGTTCTTGCAAATGGCTGTCTCTATGCATCACATCACCCCAAATCCCCGCAGTTGGCTAACCTCATTTCCAGTGAGATCATTTATTAGATGACTTATCTCTAGGCCTTATTTTTTAAATTATCAGAAGTCAAATGTCATGTATTCTAGACTGTTTAGGAAATCATACCTGGAGGCATATGGTACCTTATAATCCTTTTTAGCTTTAAGAAATCATGGCTATAATGTAACTGGTATCTTTTACAATTATTGTAGATAAAATTTACGAATATTTCTTTGGCTTATTGTTTTCTTTAAACAAAAGTGCTGACAGAATCAACCTTGAATCCCATATTAAGCAGGGAAGTGTTTTATTTTTGTGTACATTATCTTTGGTATAGTTTGAGTTCCCATGTATTGATAATGTATTTTCCCTGTATTGTTGAAAATATGTTCTTAAAATTATACCTCAAATAGGTTTAGGTTGTAAAATAGAAGATAAAGGGAGAAAAGTAACATAGATCATATTTTACTCATCTTGAAATGTTATTAGAAAGTTTTTCTCGAGAAGGGATAAAGCAGGGTATTAGTGCCAGTTTTAGCAGACTGATGTTCCTGTGACAAATGCCAGCAAATCAATTGACTGCCCCATTCCACCTTCACTGGTAACTCAGGTTTATATTTGGAGAAGTCACATTGTCTGAATTTATGATAAGAAAACAAAGAAAGAATAGAAATCTTTGCAGCTGTCTTAAATTTTGGGGGGTTTTTTTGGAAACAAGGTAGAAACAAATATCATATCTCATCCTCAGTTGTTTTTATGACTTAATCATACTGTTGAGAATGAAGGAAATTGTTGTATGGATCAATGCTAGGTCAGCAGGTTCCAAAAGAAAAAGAAGTCTACAAATGCCCCTTGTTTGGAGGCAATGATTTCTAATTCCTTGCTCTTCCCTCAGTCCACAGTATGTTCATCTGGAAAACATTTAGTCATTTCTGAGGAGATTCCAAAATGACGCAGTGCCTGGTCCACTGTCTGCTTCTCATAAAAGGTCAAATATATGACCAGCTAAAGGCATAACATTTCTGTAGCATATGGAAGAAATAATTGGCTCAATGGGATCCTGATCACTTAAAAGAATAGATGCAACCCTTAAAAAGAAATGTATCTCTCATTAAGCCCAGTGTTTTCATAATACTCAAAGTTTCTCAGAAGCTAAATAAAAATTCAGTGTTTCAGTAAAATATGACACTTTCTGATTTTCTATAGGGTTATGCTAAATTTATTTGATGCAATTTGGCTTTAAATGATTATGTATTAAGTGGAATTGAATTAATGAAAATCGATATTAAGATCTAAATATTTATTTTTTAAATGAATATCTAAGGTAAAGACAATATAAATTATGTAGCTTTTAATTAGTAATAATTCAGGAGAAGAATTTTTCCTTGCTCATTATGTTTCAAGATGCAGGGTGACATGATACCAACACCTTTCAATGAAACCATTCATTTAAACCTACTATTATGAAAGAAACTTTTATTATTACTCTAACACAGCCTTTTATGGTGAGAGAATCTTAATGGCCAAAATAATTGGCTTACTTTCTTGGCTTATATTTTAAACTCCTGTGAAAAATAATCTTTTAAAAAGTGGGACTAATTAAGCCACAGTGTCATCTATGGCATTACCCAAAACTATTATGCAGTTCATTTATTTTTCTTTCTTTCAACTTTTAAGTTTTTTGAAAATTGTTTTTAAAGTTTTCTCAATTTTTTATCATGAATACCACATTATATAGAATCCACACAGAATGTTGTTCTTCTTTACCTGACCACCTACAAAAATAATCATGTTGAAAGCTTTTTTAAAATGTATGTGAAAGCCACTATATTTCAGTTTAAATCTCTAAAAAACTTGAGAACATACTACAGAATATAATGCCCTGCTTTTGACATTCTGTAATATGTAAAGAAGAAACAATAGCATGCTAACAACAAGTTTAATCCTTACAGTCAAGATGAATATATTCCACTATAAACTGTTCATAGTCTACACCTCTGGTCTTGATTAGCCATCTCAAAACCCTATGCTGTAGGTCAAATGGGGTCATAAAGAACATAAGTGGCTTACCTCAAACCAACGTCACAATTAGACAGTAACTTAAAACATATGCTGTATTAATATTCTAGATTTAGCATCACCATTTTAGGAAAAATAACCTGTGGTACCAGGGTTATTATTATTTTTTTCAGCAATAGATCAAAATAAAATTCCATGTCAATTAAATAAGGGAGGGAGCCAAACTGGAGTTTCTGTAAATAGAACCTGCAGAATTTATTTGTTTTTAATGATGGTGGATTTCTTCAAAATTTTAGACCAATTAAATAGTAACTAAATTTGAGTTGAGACATCTTTAGGGACTATGCTAAACTGCCATAGAGTGAGATTTTCAGAGGGCAGAAACTTTGTTTAATTTATCTCCAATAATTAGCAGTACCTGACACAAAATGTTTTTTGAGTGATTTAATAAATATTAACACCTTAAAAGACAATCTCCAAATTTGATGAATTGAGTAATAATACTAGTTTATCACTCAAAGCATTTAATTCACCCTATGAAGAGATGCTTCCAGAGTTACTTTAATGTTGTCTTTATCAAATGAAAGTAAAAATTACCATTTGAAGAACAGCTCTAAAATTACTACTGAACACAACCACTATCCCTCACATTAGATTCTGTGTTCATTATCCCTCACATCAGATTCTGTGTGATATTGAGTTTAGAATTTAGTATTAGGGAAAGTTTGCTTGTCCTAATGAATTTAATGCTATTACAATTCCTTGGCTTGTTGTTCCTTCTTTCTCCTAGCTTTCCAGACACACATGGAGCTAAATTTAATGCCTAAGTATTTCCTATCGAGTGTTTTTATAGTTATCACTCCCTTGTTCAATACATTTCCCTTTTCATGTTTGTAGTCTGATCCTTTTTAGAAATAAAGGTGATATATGTTAGGAATGTCAGTGTTTTATTCTCAGTCCTTATTTTCGATGGTTCTTTGAACTTTTAATGTTATTGACTGCTCTTTGAAACTTGCCTGCCTTCCTTTCATGACATTCTTTTAGTCAGCAATACTTACTGAGTGCTGACCAGGCGTCAGGCACTGCCGGGGTTCTCCGGACTATCACTCGCCCACTGCTGCTCCGTAGTGGCAGGTCCCCCGATTCTCCCACTGGTTCTGTGATTTCTTGCTCTCTGTGCTATCCCTTGATTTAGGAACACTATCTGTTACTTGAAACTCTTGGGGCCAGATGTGCTTCAGAATTCAGAATTTTTGGAATTTAGAGTAAGTCATAGGGTATATCTTCCATAGGTTCTGTGCTACCCTGCCCCAGAAGGGAAGCCCCCTCTAATCGAACATATTAGTATTTATGCAGTAAAACATGAGCACTTACAGTAAGTGGTATAAAGACTGTAGCCTCATTATAATTTTTTTTTTTCCTAAATCAGTTTTGTCCCAAATTTGGGGGAAAGCTTTTTGGTTTTAAACCATTTTAAATTTTGAAAGTGCAGGTAAAGAATTGGTAGATCATAAACTACTTAAAATATTTCAGGCAGGGTGTATCTCAAATCTCTACCTGGTCCTATATTTCCAGTACCTTCTATACATCTTCACTAAAGGGCCTATCAACTAAATTTGTATTGAAGTGAATTTATTGCCTCCTCACCAACTGACCTCATCCTTTAGTCTGTTAAAACTCCTACCATCATCGTGTCCTGTGGAATCCGGCTGGCTAGATGATAGGGACAAGCTGGAAACAGGAGCATGTTATATAATTAGGGGTGTTACAGTAACTCAAGTGAGATGACAATTGCCTGATCTTGTAGTGGCAATGGTAGTGAAAAGGAATGGAGGTATGTGGGCTTTTCTGGGCATCAGGGATGACTTACAATAGTTATTAAAGAAATAGGGCAACCAAAACTATAATGAACTGTGACTGGTTTAGTTTAGAGGGTTGGGTGTCATTCCACAAACCAGGTCACTGGTTCCATTCCTGGTCAGGGCATATGCCTGGGTTGCAGGCCAGGTCCCTGTTTGGGGGCCAGAGAGAAGCAATCAATGTCTCTTCCTCCCTCCTCCTAAAAACATAAATGAATGAATAAATAAATAAAAATGCACAAAGTGCCCTGACCAATGTGGCTCAGTTGGGCATTGTCCTTCAAGGAAAAAATAATTAATAAATAAAAAGGAAAACAACCCATAATGATGCCACTTCAAGGCCACTATGGTGGCTGTAATAAAAAAGTCAGATAGTAACAAGTATTGGTAAGGATGTGGAAAAATTAGAATCCTCAAACACTGTTGTAGGAATGGAAAATGGCAGTTGTAAAACAGTTTAAGAGTTCCTCAAAAACTTAAAACATATTTACTACTTGATGCTGCAATTTTACACCCAGGTATATACCCAAGATAAAAACCTATGTATATACAGACTTATACAAGAATGTTCATAATTCATTATTGCCAAATGATGGAATATCCACCAACTGGATTAAAAAAAATGTAGTATACCCACACGATAGATTATATGGCCATAAAAAGGGACAGAGCCCTGATACATGCTACAACATACATGAACCTTGGAAACATTGTACTAAGTGAAAGAAGTCCGTCACAAAAAAACTACAATTCTCTTTACGAATGTCCAGGATAGGCAAATCTAGAGGCAGAAAGATTAGTGGTTTTTTTCTTTTTCTATAGATTTATTTATTTAGTAAGATTTTGTTTATTTTTAGAGAGGGAAGGGAGGGAGAAAGAGAGAAACATCAATATACGGTTGCTGGGGACCGTGGCCTGCAACCCAGGCATGTGCCCTGGCTGGGAATCGAACCTGTGATGCTTTGGTTCGCAGCCCACGCTCAACCCACTGAGCTACGCCAGCCAGGGCTAGAAAGATTAGTGGTTTTTTAGGGCTGGGCAGGTGGGTGGTGCTGGTGGACAGAATGGGCCTTAATAGGTAAATGGTACAGGGTTTCTTTTGGGGGCAACAAGAATGTTCCAAGATTATTGTTTGTTGTGCAACTCTGTGAATATACAAAAAGCCAGTGAATTGTACACTTAAAATATGTGAATTATATTTTAATAAGATTATTGCCAGAAAATTAGGGAACACAGAGCAGGGCAGCTACATTCATTCAGAGTACACTCGTTCGAGCTGAAGTGACCGCACTGACAGCTGTGGCATTCCAAGTCTGTGCTTGACTGTCTGACCAAAAAACAGCAACATCACCAACAGTGTGACCATTTGAACTTTTATTAACAAAACAGAAAACTAAACGCAGGCAACTACTTTGTTTTTGCATCTGATCTGACCATATAGCAGAGCAGGGATTCTTTACAAGGATGTAGGTGAGAACTGTCAACATACCAGCTCCATTAAAAATGGCATACTGGAATACCCAATAAAGTTAGGTAAATGAAATGAAAGAGAACATAATAAATATTAAAATAACAGGAATCTCTCCCTCAAATACAGGGGCCTTCTTTAATAGTCTTCAGTGCAGCTCATTTGAAATCAAGATCAATCAGGTTGCACAACCCCCAAAGGAAAAAACTGAGGGAATTCATGGATAATTTTCACAGCATCATTGTAAAGTCCAAGATCTGAAAGAAACATTTTAGCAAACATTTAATCTACAGTGAAAAGTTGTAAGATCAATTATTATTTAAAAGATTTCTACCTCTTTCTCTTTTATCTCCCTTTTAGAGGTCAACTTACTTTCAATTCACCTTCTAAAACTGAGATATGGACCATCCCATTTATTTAACTAACTGTGGCTCAAAAAAATAAGATATGAGTCATAGGAGATCATCTACTGTACAGGCACAATTCTTGCCTTACTGTGTTTTAGGGGTTATGCATTATTTGATGCCTTTAATCCATATATTAAAACAAAAGATTAATATTATTTTGTCTTATTTTTAAAAACTCTCTTTCCTCAAACATTAATTAATCTTTAGTGAGTTTCCTACATATCCACACACTACTTAGGAGCAGGGCAAAATGTCCTCCAATTTTCCTTTGAGATCGGAAAACTCTACAGAAATTAGAAATGTGGCAGGACTGAGAGTCAAGACCAAGACATGTCAAATTAAGGATAAAACTGGTTTTCTCCTAAATACATGAAACTAGAATGCTTTATTTACCAAAAGGCTGGATATCTTCTCTAAACTGGACATAAGATGCACACATAATGGTTGCCTTGGCTGTTACTCTTCCAACTACTTCTATGATTCCAGAGATTTCTTCATCAAGCTGACACAAAGAACAAAATATTAACTTCATATCATCACATTTCAGTTGATAATTAACTTGGCAAATTGCTGTACAATCCACTAATCTCCTATTTCATGTAACAAAAGTTTAAAAATTTACCAATGCAAAAACTGAATTGCAACCTGTTAAAAAATGTTTGAATATTTATTATCAGCGTGTCACAAGTGCTAATTACCTTCAGCAGTAGCTCCAGGTCCAAAGACACAGTTAAATGTTTAAGTTAAAAACAAAATCAAGATACTGAGAAGTAATTTGTTCAAAAAGACCCATTGAAATGAACTTTCTATTACCTTATGTTGCAGTGTATTCTATATACATTAACCAAACAGCACAGGCATTTGTCTTAACATCTCCCCAAAAGGAAACGAAATGTAAAAACAAAATGACAAATGAAAATATCTGTAAACAAAAATAGAAAACAATTTAAAAAATATAAAACTCTTAAAGAAGAAAAATGAAAGATTTACCTTACAGGATTTTATGGTCTCTCAATTTAAAAAAAAAATTTATTGATTTTAAGGGTAGGGCGAAGAGAGAGCAACACTGATTTGTTGTTTCACTAATTTATGCACTCACTGGTCAGTTCTTGCACATGCCGACCAGGGATGGAACCCACAACCTTGGCCTATCACAATGATGCTCCAGGCACCTGAGCTACTAGGCCAAGGCTTATGGTCTTTCATAAGACATGAGAATTATCACTCAGTATTTCAGAGATATAATAAAAATTAATGGAGCCCAGAGAACCATTGGTTAGACACGTAAAAGGATATATAGTAAGAGGACAAAAATTTAATTTTACAGCCATTGAAGTTTTATGAGCTGATCCTTTATATATCAACTCCAAGAAATCAGAAATGTCAGCAACAAACCAAAACAAGATGTAGAATTAACTGTAATATGCATAGAATACTTAAACATACAGGCTCCATCAACTCAACGGTTGCACTTTTTCCTTCTCCATCTGAAAGAATGAACATCTTTCCAGAAGGATGAATCTAAAATAGGAACACATGATGGAAAAAATCCCACATAAATAAAACTTTAAAAAATCTCATTAAAATAAAAATATTAAGTATGATAAAAGAAGGGCAGGTTGGACCAGACTTAAATGCACACATAGCAAACTGTTTTTGGACAGTTTATTTGGTTCAAACTATAATCTTGTGTTACCATATCCAAATGACGCCCAGTTATATTTCAATTTCAATAAACACTTTTTTCAGTACAAATATGTCCTGTATTTTTATTTGCTGTTATCGCACAACTTTATGCTACAAAACAAAGGGGGATCTATACTATCTAAAAATGAGATCTACGGGACCCACGACTTAAATAGTACATGTCCCACTGAGGGTATATTTTAAAAATCAGGCATGATGAAGCAAAAAGAATTGTTTGTCAAAAGATCTGGGTTCTAGCTGTGAGACAGCTGCAAAACGAGAGTCAGACCTGGTTTGAGTGCCAGCTTTGCTAGTTGATGTGGTTGGTCTTGAGCATTTTAACCACACACTATTATTACCCAATTTCCAAAAGAGATTGTGTGGCTGAAAATGCTAAATAACCCTTTACCTGATATTAGTTTTCTCTCAGCTTTCTTGGTTCACTGATTCTGAGACTTTGGGCCTGTTTTTCACCAGAAGGATGAAGGGGCTATACTCTTTAACACTGGGGTAAGACACGAGACTGCTACGGGATCTGGAAGGGACCATCGAGAAAAGTTGTAGGAAAAAGCGATTTCAAGGGCAAAGGAGGTTTCGGAAGGAGAAATGCAGGAGAACAAGAAAATTATGATGTCAAGTCTGGCTAAGCTAAAGTATCAAGAAAGTTGATGTGCGAGTCGTGTCTATAATTTCCCGTACGTAAACTCAAACGGAACGAGGGTGGAAGGCATTCGAACTTTGAACGGAGCGCATTCGCAAACATTGCTATTCCGCGTCATAAAAGAGGCGCCAAAATGGGGCCGCAAGGGCTAAAAAGTGTGCCAAAGTAAAGCAATCGGAGGCGCAGTGATGCTAAAGCTTTCTGTCTTTCACTCACCGTTAGCCACTCTGGGGCCGTCCCTGGCAGTAAAGTGGTCCCTTTCCCTACCGCCACCCTCCCCTCCCCCACTCAAGAATACAGACAGGGGGCTCAGGGCAGCGAGCGTGCACACCTTTTCCAGCCTCCCTACGAAGCAAACTGGCCGGTCGATGAACTGAGCTACCATGCTGGCGTTGATGCGCGACTTGGGCAACTCCATCACCTCCATCATCTTTGCGGAGCAAGACCGGCGACCGGCGGGAAAAAAGTAGTAGAGTGAAGCAACTACGCGCGGGCGTCTATGGGGCAAATTTCTCTGGCACCAATCGGCGGAGAGCAGCACTCTCGCTCCACCAATCAAACGCGCGGAAATCTCGATCAGACTAGTGCAGTCCGGCAAGGGGAAAGCGAAAGGCGGGATGCGTCCGGAAGTGGGGATCTGCTGCTTAGTGACGCCCCGCGTCCCGGAAGTTGCTCTCGTCCTCCAAGAAGACGGCAGTGGAGGCGGTGCAGGGATGGGGCGGGGCCTGGGGCGTGCTCCCAGGATCTCAATCCTTCCCGCCCCTAGTTGACCCCGGAAGCGAGGTATCGGGCTCCGGTGCAGATGCGGCAGGGGACTGCAGTGCGAGCGTCAGGTACCTCTTCTCGCGGGAGGCGCCACATCTTTACTCTTACCCATCTCCTCACCGACGGATGCGGAAGAGAGAGGCGGGAGTCGGTGCTGTGCACTGGCAGTTCGCATTTCCCTACTTCCCCTCTTCCTGGTTCTGCGTGGGAAGTGCGTGGTTCTTGCTGAATGAAATCTAGGGATGAGTTGTGTTTTTGTGTGTTTGTTTTACACCCGCCCCCGTAGAGACAGGAAGTGGGGTCTCCAGTGATCTCAACCGCTATTGTTCGGCCCCCTTAAGCTGGGTGTCAGAGGGTTGGCTATTTACTTTCGGGGCTGCGTCACTTTCCCTTGTCAGATCCCCACCCCCCGCCCCGATAAGTGGAGAGATCGACATGATTACCTTTATAACCCTTCTTAGTCCCGACAATCTGGCCCCACTGCGGCTGTGGGGGTTTTCTCACCTCCATCTTAACATCTGGGAGTGGGGTGGAGGAAGGACCACTGGTCTAGGGTAGGAGAATTTCAACACTTAGATCCAGAGCAGGTGCACTTCTCTTTGATACGTAATTTCCCCATCCGCAAAATGGGAGGGTACGTAATGTTTTGCTAAGTCCCAACTGACTAACTTTTGTCCATATGGTTCGCGGACCCTTTTTTAATTCCACAGCCTTCTTTCCCCCATTGCTGTCCGCTCCCCAGGACTCTGAAGGCGAGATCTGAAGGAGTGGCAGATTACCTGTTTCAAGGAGATTTGGACGGGGCATGGGGGAGGAGGATTCTCAAATCTCTCGCTGACTCAGGTGGCTGTTGATTTTAAGGGTTTTACTTCCCAATTGGTATCTGCCTTGCCAGGGATATTCCAGAGTGACTGCTCATAAAAATACCTGCCAGTGGTGCTGCAGAAATTGGAAAACCCTTTTTATTGGATATTTTTTTTTTCGAAACTGAATCCGTGAGTTGGCCTAAGGCACCTTAGTTGTCATCGTTCAAATTCAGGTACCTAGCTGGAGTCCCCGATTTAGTCTCACAGTTGCCTTAAGCAAATAAGATCATTCTGAGACTTCATACGGCAATTTAAATTGGAAATCTAATGTACCATAATTAGATGATAGCCTCTCCCAGTGTTTATTTAGCACTGAATATAATTGTCTTTTAATGTTGCTATCACTAAAACAAATTTAATGAATTTTGTCAACACATGCAGGTTGCACGTACTGTGGTGTATTAAAAAGTTGTAGTTGTGCTGGTGCAAGTCAGTAAAGTCTATCTTATTTCTTCATGCAAAGACAACATGTTTTGCGTCTTAGTGTTGCTTTGGAAAACAAGTCGATGTACTTTATATAGGGTAGGGTACGGATGAATGTAATCTATAATACCAATTTTTAAAGAGGAACCTTTAACGTACCAGATGCTAACTAGTATCATTGTTTTATAGGTGTTTCAGTTAAGGTGGGGTTTGACTGCATAAGGAAGAGTATTTTAAATACACAAAGGCTTAGTTTCACATATCAGAGAAGTCGAGATGTGCAACTCGGCATGCAGCTGTGTGGTCAGGGATCCTGGTTCCTTCTGTCTTCCTCCTCTTCTGTGCCGAGGAGTACTGGCTTCCATCCTTAAGGTCACCTCATAGGCCAGGATAAGTGCTGGAGCGTCAGTCATCTACTTCCCATTGCAGACAGCAGACAAGTGGGTGGTCAAAAGGGTTTGCCTTCATGGGACTCACCTTCCTTTAAGGAGCCTTCCTGGGAGTCCTTCACATCTTGAGGTTCTACTTACTAGATTAGGACTTTTCCTTCAATCCTCAGTTTGATAAGAGTTTTTGTTGAGTGGTTATGAAATGTGATCGAGTGTTTTTTGTCCTAATTAAGATAATTGAAGTTAATATATTTTCTAGTATTGAACCATGCTCACATTCCTGGAAGAAACACAACTCGGTTGTGATATATTATCTTTTATGACATATTCCTGGATTGGATTTGCTATTGTTTTGTTTAGGAGTTTTCATCCTAAAAATTCATGAGTGACATTGGTCTGTAATTTCCCTTTCTTATGTAGTCCTTGTCAGATTCTGGTATATTAGGGTTATACTAGTCTCATGAAATGAGTTGTGGAGTGATTCCTCTGTTCTCTTGGAGTCTGTGTAAAGTTGAAATGATCTCTTTGTTGACTGTTCGCTAGAATGCACCTGTAAAACATTCTGGGTCTGGAATATAGGCATACCATGTTTTATTGCAGTTTGCTTTATTGAGTTTCACAGATGTTGTGCTTTTTACAAACTGAAGGAAAGACCCTTCACCAGCAAAAGGATTATGACTTGCTTTATTTCAGTGGTCCGGAGCCGAACCCTTGATATCCCTATATATGCCTAGTTCCCTGTACCTACTGCTACAGGCGTGCCCCACAAGTTTTTGTAAGTAGATGCTCAGCATCACAAGTTCTAAATATTTTCTAGTTTCCAGCATATTTTTTCTTTGACTGATAGGTTTTTGTTTCCAAACATATAGGTTTTACTTCATTGAAGTATTTTTTTATTACTTTATACTGTTATTACTTATCATCAGATGGTAAGGTCTGATACTAATTCTTTCAAAGTAAATGAGACTTGTTTTAAGGCTTATCGAGTACATGGGCAGTTTTTGTAAATATTTTATGTATGCTTGGAAAAATTGCATTTTCCAGTTCTTGGATCAAGCTTGTTAATTGCACTGGTCAAATATTTCTGTTTTATTACCTTTTGTCTAAATAATGTCTTAGTTGAGATCATTGTGATAAGCATCCTACAGATGGTAGCACTGGCAGTTTCTCCTTGAATTTGTGGTGACTTGTACTGTATATTTTTGAAGATTTGTTCTTCGGTACATATAAGATTAGGATTATGAAGTCAAATGATGAAATAAAGTAGTGACTGTCTCAGATCACACTTTTTGCCTTAAAGTTAATTTTCTCAGCTACTACCAGGGACACACCAGCTTTCTTTTGGCTAGAGTTTTTTTGTTGTATTTTTTCCATCTGTACTTCACTGAAGGGAGACAAGGTCTGTGGGTTTGGATGCTCACTCCCTGATCTTTTGGGTGGTTTATTAGAGGGCTGACTTGGCAGGTCCTATCTAAAGGGAAGAACAGGTACTTCCTTAACCAGGAGGCTTCCAGTATAACAATCGCCCGAATGTGTGGAGGCCGGATTCCTCTGTACAGGAACTGTGTACTTAAGTTTTAGGTGTGTCTCTTGTAAATATTGCCTGTACCTAGAGGTTTACCTTTCCTTCTTTTTCATTTGCATTGATTGGGGTTACAGATATTTTTGGAATCATTCCTATAGTCATTTGTGCTCCCCATGTTCTGCTTTCTAAATTACCCTTTCTTGCTTTCTTTGAATTGACTTTTGGTTGTTTTTTTCTTAATTGCATTTTATTCCACTGTAGTAGTTCAAATGCTATATATTCTTTAAAAAGTTCTGTGGTCACCCTTTAACATGCATATTAAAGTTAAAGTCTAAAGTTTCTTTATTCTGTGTCAAGAGCCTATAACTCCATTTTTTATCATTTAAGCACTGTTTTCTAGAGTTTTAGGTTTATCTTGATTTCTTGTTACCCTATAAATTAGGCATTATTATTGCTCTGTACATTTAATATGTGCTTGGAATTATTCATATATTTATTACTTTCTTTACTTACTATTTTTACAACTCAATCTTTTTTTTCTGGTAGTATTTTTTTTTTTTCTTTTTGTGGTAACTTTGGAAGCTCTTTTAGTGAGAATTTTTTGAAGTAAACTCTTTTGGCTTGCATTTTCTGAATACGTTTATGTCATCCTTGTTCTGAAAAGATAGCTTTACTATCTCTTTCTGTGGTATAGAATTCTCAATGGACAGTTAATTTCTTTCACAACTACTTTGGTAGTGTTTTACTCTTGTAATGTTTTCTTTTAAATTGTGATTCTGTTGTAAGGTTTCATGTTTGCTTATCCTCTTGATCTTCAGTTTGTCTCTGCTGTTCTGTAATTCTGCGGGATTCCTCTTACTCAGTTGGCTGGTAAATATGTTGTGCTTTGTGAGTCTGATCATTCTTGTCATTATCAGTACTGAGACATTTTCAACGATTATTCAATGGTAGAAATATTTGCCTCTGGTAAAAGAAATATTCTGAGATACTCTAAATGAAATTACAGTAGGCCTCAGGGTAGGAGGAAGAGACAAAGTTGATCAGTTAACAGTGAAGGGCCAAAACCAACCAAAGACTACTCACATCCCTGAAATGTGTGTTGAAATTTGGAATCAACTCTCAGGCCTCTCTTTCAGCTCTTATCTAAAAGGAACAGCGAAGTCACTACGCCCTATTTACACATGAACTTTTGGCACTATTGCCCACAGCCAATCCAGAAATATCAAATACTTCTTCCATGTGGATTGTTCACCTGTCCCAGAGCTTTTCCTGCTTCACTTTTCCCCAGACTCTTTATCACCAATGTTAATTCTTTCAAAACAGGTTTCTTCTGCAAACTCATTCTATGCAAGAGCCCCTTCAGTCCAGGGTGATGGACTTGTTACCTTTTCCATCTAGTGCTGATGCTGGTGGTTTAGACTGCATTCCCAGGACCTGGTCCTTTTCTGTCTAGCATTTGGCTCAATAAACCCTTTCTTTCAGAAGAACTTTTGGTCTCAAAAGGATTTTCTGTTTGTTTGTTTCATTTTGTTTTTTTCTAACACCTCTCTCCTACTCTCTAACTTATTCAGGAATTCCCATTAGAAGTAAGAAGGACCTTCTCATGTGTTCCTGACTACTGTTTTATCCATATAATTCAATTATTTTGATTCTGTGTGCTGCATTCTAGGTTATTTGTATCTTCCAGTTCACTAATTCTTCATTCAGTTGTGACTCACTGGCTCTAATTTTAATACCATTTTTAATTTATTTGTGTCTAGAAGTTTTGTTTGGTTCTTTTTACAAATGTTAGTAGTTATTGATTTTTTTTTTTTGTCATAGTCTCAAATTGATGGGGGAACTCAAGAATTAAAGATTTTAGCTTTAGTTGATAGGCTTAAGTGATTAATGTGTGTGCAAATCTGTTATTTCCAGGAATTGGAATGCAGGGCCTACACAGCTCCAGGAGGTCCACAAGCAGTTCCCCCTTTGTGCCCCAGGGCATCTGCAAGTGATGGAGATGGTATCTGAGTTGTTGATCAATAGATAAAGGAGGAGGAAAAGCACCCCTGGACTGCAACTCTTAGATTAATTTTTTTCCAAACCTCTTACCTACCCTTTCTTCTTACAAAAAGGCCGGCTTGAGATGAGATGTTAAGATGGTTTTTGAGGGTATATAACCTAACATTTCAGGTTGCTGGCATCTGAATAAGGCGCCCATGAAGATTCAGTCCTTGTCTCTACTTACTGGTTCTGGTAGTGACAGGCAACACAAATACCAACTTTTCTGTTCAAGGTCTCCCTTTATTTTGTCATAAAAAGTAAGCCTGCTTATAGTCTAGTTTTGATACCCACAATCTTTATGGGTCTGATTCTGTACTGTTTTTATTTTGCTGACTCTTCCTTGTAGCTTGTTTCTTCATTTGTATGGTAATTTTTAATTATGAATGAATGTTTCTTGGAACTTTTTTGTTGGTTTCTCATAAGTTTAGTATGAGGTGTCTTTCTCCAGAGATTTGTGTTTCCTTCTATCCAAGATGTTAGGGCTTCAGTTTTATCCTTGTTCCCTGTGGGGCATGGACCATTCAAATTCAGTCTTTTAGCCTTTCGAAATCAGCTCTATTATTTGCATATATCCATGTGGATTTGTTGATTTTTTGTCCTTTATGGCTTCTATAGAATTTCTTTATTTTCTTGTTGGCTTAGCCATACATTTAAAAAAGACTTATTTATATTGAAGACATTAGGGCAGATGCTGTTTTAGAGAGACAGTGTGGGGATTCTATTAGTCGTTGAAAATAACAGGGTCTGGTGAAGGTATAGTTAGGGTACAGAGGTATGGCAAGAATTGAGGGTAAAGCTACATGGAGACCAGAACTTGGAATGCCTTCCTTATATAACATACCAAGGTCATTTTCATTGAAGTGACTTTTGGACAAATTATTTGTCCTTTCACAGTTGCAGTTTCTGTATTAACATGGGAGGTGAAGCTTCATATGGTTGTAAGCATTAAGTAAAATTGTCTATGTAAAGCACTGAACACAGTGCCTTGTTACACTAAATATTTCAGTATAAAACACAACTCATAACTGTTGTTAGCATGGCCAGAATGTCCTTGAGTATTTGTTGGACATCTTAGTGATGATGAAAAGCAAGATAGTGAAGGGGGAAGACAACCCCAGAAGGACAGAAGTGTGTGGGCTTGTCTGAGAGTGCAGATCCTGAGTCCATCTGGGTTTACCCAGCTCTGCTCAGCAGCCTGGATGTAAGAGATTGTGTTTTCCGTACAACCTCTAGAATATTACCAAGATGCTTTCTCTACTTTTCAACAGTTTCTTGTGGAAAATAATCATCAGAGAGATAGTCTTCTTAGCCTTTGGGTCCATACTTTATGTTGATCCTATTCTGACAATTTGTATTGAAGGAGAGACTGGGTGGGTGAGATTGCCTCGGTCTCCCTTACTGAACTTGATTGCATGTGCAGCTTCTTACCTGCACACATCCCTCAGTTTATTCAATTCCCACTGGCCTACCTGCGCTAACCAGATGTGAGCCTGCTGGGCTGAGATTGAGTGGCTCAAACTATCAAGGTCTCTTAATGAATTAGACATGAGGAGTGGTTTGTAATTCTTTGGATGTGAAGGAAACCTCTTTCGTGTGTTCTGCTTATGGAGGTTTTTCCCTCTGGGACCCTGTTTTACAAAGTCTTCCTTGGACAGGTTTTATAAACCATTGGCCTTCAAACGGATATGGAAGATCTCCTGGGGGAGGGTTAAGGATAGGGGAGAGAATCTAGTTCTGCCAGACTTTAGAAAGGGTTTTTAGCCAGTGGGATGTCTGGCAGCCTGTTTTTTTTTTTTTTCTGGTAGATACAGCTTTTGTATTTTAGAATTAAGTTTAGGCAATGAGAATGGACAAAATGCTTTGTCCATCTTTGCAGTTCAGTCTCCTGATTTATGATAGTTTGCTTGTTTATTCACCTATTCATTCATTCCTCGGATGGAAGATGTAGCATGTGGCAGAGAGTAGTTATGAACTCTTGGTCAGTTGCACCTCTTGGTCTTTCCCTGTTGTTGGTGCTCTCCTTGGAAATTTGACTTGGGCTTTGGCCTAGGGTTGACAGTGCTGTTGCCATGTTGTTGTCTTGTGTTATCTTTATGTGCTCTTTGATGAAAAATTGGGAGGAGATAAAACAGTCGGCTTTCTTTTTACTTAGGAGTCTGAAGTAAGTTTCCAGACAGATAGCAATGCTCCTTGACTAGGCTGTTGGCAACCTGCCAGCCTCTTGCGTGGCTGGTGCTCGTTTCACACGGGGCTCGGCGCTACACTTTGCGTCACTGGCACTGTGAGCGCTGGTGGGGAAGCAGACCAAAGAGGCAGCAAGTTGATTGGGTGTTTCCTTGAATTTGGAGAAAGCATCTTGTCTGGTTTTGTTTCTCTACCCCTGTCCTTGCCAGTATTTGCCCTTTGTAACATGAATGAGTTAAAAGTGAACAAATGAACAAACAGTTGAATTTTAGTTTGTTTTTATTTGGGTAGGAAGTAAAGACTTTTGATGATGCAGTTAGATTATATCGAAAATCAAATGATACAGGTTTTGAGTGGGCAACTTGGGGAGTGTGTCCTTATTAAAGGTGAATGCAGTGGTTCCTGTTGTGTGTTAAATGCACGTAGGTAAGCAAATAGAATGATCTAAAGACCCATGCTGAATAATGTTTTATTTCTTTCTTTATTCATTCTAGGTTTCCCTGTGCTGTAGAGTTGTAAAAAGGTGTGGCCTTACATCGGATGACTTCCTCCTCCCTTAGGACGTTATTTAAATGTGTTTACTCACCTGAGATACTTTTTTTTTTTTAATATGAAATGATGGTTTTTGTTAGAGTTGTCTGGGGTCTTTTTCCAGATGTTATTTTTCATTTCAGAGTTGCAGCGTTGAACAGAGTGGATAGAAATTAGTATTGTGTTGGTAGGTTCAGTGTTATTTCAGCTAAAACCAGAATTCCCTGTGTGTGTATGTATGTGACAATTATGTAGAATTATGTTTGTAACTTCATTAAAACATAAACATATATCATTGTAATACTGATTTAGAAGAGTCGGGATAACACTAAAGTCTTTAAAATACCTTCTTGGTCAGTGAATGAGACCCAGATGGTACAGTTTATAAGTAAAGTTTATAAGCTCCCAGAAGTCAGGAACTTTATCTTCCAAATTTCTATATCTCCTTACACTATTTAGAGAAAAAAAAATCCATGGTGTTCACTTGTACTGCATTAAAAAGAGAAAAATTGTTGTTGTTTTCTTTTAAAAATAAAACCTGAATTAAGATGTCTTCTGACTAGAGTGCATCATGTCCCAGATGCTCACACTCACCCACAGAGAGGTAGTTACAGCAAAGGATTATCTGGACCAACACGTGAACAGCAAAGAGATTGAGAAACCCGGGTCTAATGGAATGGGAGATTCCCCTCCTCCCCCCACCTGTATTAGCAGAATCAGAGGAGACTTTATTACACTATTCTGTTTTCTTCTTATGGATAAGGGACAATAAAGGGAAAAAAGTCTCTTTTTATCACTGTCATTCTTGATTCTGAAAATAATAGAGAATTTAAAGGAAAACAAACAAAATCCCTTAACCCAACAACAATAAGAAAACTACACAAAACTTTCCTGATGATTCTAATAGAGGCTTTGGAAGTCATACTTATGTACAAAGTAATAGAGGAGAGGAAACTTGAACCTGTGAGGTCTGTTTTACCCTAGTGAGGTTGTATTCAGTGATGGGAATAGAGTCTGAGAAGAAGGAAGGTTTTATTCAAAAATTTTCTTGGGCCAACTTGTGATTTTTCAAGGTGCCTTCATCATATGCTTGAAAAGCAATTCTGCTAGAGAAAAATTCCAGAAAATTAATGATTCAAGATACTGTAATGCTTCCATGATCATGGGATTTTATTGTTATAGTGATAGCTAATGACTGGAGTTTCTGGTGGCAGGTATCTCACACTAGTGCTGAGTAGCTAGTTGAGATTACAAGTGAAGCTTCTGCTGCTTGCCGCACGAGACAAAGCCAACTGTTAAAAAGTCATCATGTCTCAATACGCAGACAGTCCCTGCCCCCCGCCAGGAGTCTTTTAATCTAGCATCCGATATTCTGTTTAAGAATTTCATGTTTCACTCCTGTGTCCTGTTTCTAAAAAGCTTTTTCTTCTGTCTTCAGTTTAATATGAAATAAAATAGGGTTTTAACTATAAGGATCAAGAAAAAGCTATAAAATTTAAAAAAAAAAAGTCCCAGCCTGGCACCTGTTGAAATCTTCACTGCGAAGCTCTCTGGAGCAACTCAGCATTATTCCAGAACCTTCCCTTGCCCGATGCTTTATGAGCATACACTGGTAGCTTGAGACCTTCCGACTTTCTGAATATTTTGGATGTTCTGTTTTGGCTACAAATAATATGTGTTTAATTTCTCAATTTGGTAAAAGCAGCCATATGGTCATATCAGGGAGGTGTGTTTTACTAAATTATGTAAGTTCCAGTTTTAATGGTGGTTATATATGCAATTGATGTTCCTTTTCCAGTTAGGTGACTAGTGAACTGTTGAGAGTGTTAAATTAGAGGACAGGCTCTCTTAAAAATGAGGTTGCCACCCTGACTTTGTATTCATTTGGATATGTTGGGAAAGCTGTGCTAGTGTGTTCTCAGGGCATTTCGGAGCTACTACAGACCAGTGAAAATGGACGGAAGTAAGAGATCCAGGAGAAAAAGAACAATATAAAGAATTTTCTTCTGTTAGAAAAGAACTTCTACATCTATTTTTTAAATGGTTGATGGTATATATGAAAATGTTATGGTGTTTATAATCCTTTGGCTAAGCATAGAAGAATGATATCTTGGTTTCATTTCAACATATAAAGATTTATAATATGCTAGAAACCAAATCTTTAATGGTTGTCAATGGAAAGTTTTAGATGTCAACTTAAAAAGCACCAGGGGGTGCATACTTTTTAAATATTATTTTAGGGGATATGTGAGCACCAAAGTATGATTAGCAGCTTTAAAATCTTTTTGCAGGCAACTCAAATTAAGAAATACATTTCAGCCCTGGCTGGTGTGGCTCAGTAGATTGAACACCAGCCTGCAAACCAAAGGGTCACTGGTTTGATTTCCAGTCAGGGCACATGCCTGGGTTGCGGGCAGGTCCCTGGTTGAGGGTGCAAGAGAGGTAAGCACACATTGAGGTTTCTCTCAGGGTGTTTTTGATAATGTAATGCAGTCCTACCTTCCAAGATTAAAACTACCAAAAGCATGGATCATCTTTTTGGTATCTCAGAATAAAGTAGTAAACTTGTTAAGTAAATTTATATTATTCTTATATAATCATTTAATTCATAATCTACCATACAGAAAAAGAGAAGATTTAAACCTTTTTAAGATTTTAGTTTTTTAGCAGTATGAAATATGAATATTTATTGGATTTAGGCACAACATGAAGAAAAACATGTAGATACACATACTACTTTTTTGTCATTAAGTAGCTGCTGTTTATTGATCACACAGAGATTTCAGTTTATGTGATACAGTTACGTTACCTAGCAGTCTGTTGAAATCAAAAGAAGATTATAAAGTTGAGAAAATGCCCTGGCTGGTCAGTGGACTGAGTTCGGCCTGCGAACCAAAGGGTTGCAGGTTCGATTCCCAGTCAGGGCATATGCCTGGGTTGCAGCCTAGGACCCCACTAGAGGGTATGTGAGAGGCAACCACACACTGATGTTTCCTCCTCTCTTTCTGCCTCTTTTCCCCTCTCTCCAAAAGTAAATAAATAAAATATTTTAAGTTGAGAAAACAAGGTCACCTTAATCCTTTAATCCTTTTGTCATAGGAAGTATTACTTCAAAGGTAAGCCTTAGAATACTAGGAAAACACAAATATATTACTTGTCTCACCCTCCTCCCCTTCAGAGCTGTAGGATCGCCCTGCCTAGCAATCAGGCTAGCCCTTGTATAAGCAGCCTATGTGTACTATCTGAATAGTGAAGATACCTTCCTTTTATTTTTCAGTTTTGTGTGAATCCTTGGAGAAAAGATGCATTTTTTAATACAAAGACTCTAGCTGTAACATACACAGTGGTTTAAGAGATTTGAGATAATTTTCTGAATAATTGTGAACATTTACGACATCTAGAATATTGTGCTAATAATGTACTTTAAAAATCAACATACAAGTTGCACATGTTGAAAGTGTTCAGTTTGATGAATTTCGACATGTGTTTGTACTTTTGAAACATCACCACAAGCAAGATAATGTATCCATCACCCTCACCAGTTTCCTTTGTGATGCCTCCCAGCACCTCCCCATTCCCCCGGCAACCACTGATCTGCTTTCTGTCATTATACATTCGTTTGCATTTTCTAGAAGTTCATATAAATGGAATCACGCAGTACAAACTCTTTTTAGTCTGGCTTCTTTCACTCCGTTTTGTTGACATTCATGCATGTTGCATATCTTAGGACTTAATTCCTTTTTCTTGTCGAATAGGATGGAAATGCCACAGTTTGTTTATCCATTTATCTGTTGTTGGACATTTGGCTTGTTGCCAGTTTTTGGTTACTAAAAAAAAGCTGTATAGCATTTGCGTACAATTGTGGACATGTGCTTTCATTTTTCTTAGGTAAATACCGAGAATGAGGAGGTCTGGGTCATATTGGAGGTGTATGTTTATGCTTTTAAGAAGCTACCAAATTGTTATCTAGAATAATTGTATGATATTACACACCTACCACAGTGTACAGGAGTTCCAGTTGCTCCACAATTTTGCCAACACTTGGCATGGCAAGCCTTTTTAATTTTAAATATTTTAATAGGTAGGTAGTGATATCTGATATTAAAATCTCATTGAGATTTTAATTTGTATTTGCCTATTGACTAATGATACTGAGCGTTTTTTCATGTGATTTTTTTTGCCATTCATGTGTCTTCTTTGGTGGAATGTCTATTCATGTCTTCTGCTCAGTTTTTAGAGTTCTTTATATTTTAAAAATATTTTTATTGATTGATTGTAGAGACAGAGGAACATCAATTTGTTGTTCCACATATTTATGTATTCACTGTTTGGTTCCTGTATGTGCCCTGGCTAGGGATTGAACCTGCAACCTTGGAGTATCAGGATGATGCTCTAACCAACTGAGCTACTTGTCCAGGACTAAGAGTTTTTATATTTTTTATTTGCATACATCTTTATATATTTCATATACACATATCCTCTATCAGATTTGTGATTTGCAAAGTGTTTCTTTTCCCAGCCTGTGTAGGTGAATTCTTAATCTCCCATATCAGGGCAGCTCCAGGATTCTAGAGAATTAGGTATTCCAAGATGGTCCCAGCTCAGAAATGATCATGTATTTTTCAGAGTAAATTTTAGTAATTTTTTCTGATTCCAAATGTAAAATTTGCTTGTTTAAAAAAATTGCTCATTGTAGACAATTTAAAAAATACTGATAATTGTAAATAAGGAAACAAGACTAGAGTACACTTGAGAACTCCAAGCAAAAGAAGCCCAACCGTCAAGGCCACGTGTATCAGAAGAATGAGGGCTTGAGATTTACCACCTACTGGGCTTGGTGTAGTGGAACTGGTACAGGCCTCCTCTGCTTTGGGGATGGGGTTCTTAAATGACTCTTCCTTTTGCCAAGGAATGCCTGAGAAATGTAGTTGGCTGGGGTTGCAGTTTGTTCCCCCTGGATATAAGGTGAGTGCTGCATTTCCAGTGATCAGTCAGTATCTGGCCTAAGCACTTAATGTTTATAAAATGTAATCTCAGTGGAGGTCTTAACATAGATGTTGTCATAAAGGTCTTGAACACAGATGAAGTCATAGATGTTTTTAGAACATAGAGCTGTGCCAGGCTTGGGAAAGTAGGGATTAATCAAGACCAAAGTGAAATTAATAAAATGTATTTGACTAATAGTGGGAACTATACGAAAGTCCCAAGGAAATGTAAGTGTGAAGGGCACCTTTTCTCTGGTGCTTTAGTGATGAGAAGCATCCAGTTTTGGTGCCAAAGGGACTTGGTTTAAAATTCTAGCACTGCTATTTACTAACCATGTGAACTTGGACCAATACTTAACCTTCAGTTTTTACACATTGTGAATAATTACGTGTGCCTTGTCTGTGCATGTAATAAGATCATAGGAGATGGAGTATGTAATGCATTTTGACATACTATAGTGGGGGTTGCAGTTTCTCCCCTTTTCCTTCCCAGTTTCTAGTCTTAAGCAGGGCATCTAACTCTGGCTGCTGGGGTGGGGAGCTGACCATGCAGGTTTCCCACTGTGCAAGCTGGCTCACAGAGGGAAGATCTTAGCATGGTAATCGCCAGCCCTACCAGGATAAACTTCTAGCACTGTGTGTGTTTTTCAGTGACATGAAAAAAATATGGCATAAAGATAACATGATTATAGATTTTAGTGTCTCAGGCATAGTCTTTTGATGCACGAAGCAAATCCTGTAAAGACACACCGTTGACTGACTTTAGGTCTTCAGTGGAATGAATCGTTCATGTCAGCAGTAGGACTGATCACACAAGGGAATTCTGAGACCTGTATCGGAAAACTGGAACCATGGTCCCGTGGGAAGTCATCTTGAGGTGGACCATTGTAGAGGAAGGAGTTAAGATGGTGGTCAGGTGGGCAGTATACTAGGGGTGAGGGGGACTGGTACTTCTGTAACAAGTTGAGAGCTGCTTCCAGTGGGCATTTGCAGTGAACTAGTCCTTGCTGACATCCGAGCTCTTTACCAACTCTGCCACCTTTCTCTTATTTCTGACCTGTTTCTTCCGTGCCTGGCAGTGTCTTGACTCTTAGAGCCTAAATTATCCCTTTTTCCCTAAATGTGCCTGGAATTTTATGCTCTAAAGGGATGGAATGTAACATTATGCATTGTCAGTGGGACGTACTATCACAAAGTGCTGCAGCCTGTAGATTTTCAGTTTTATGTTTTAGGTCATGAAAAATTTAATGCTTCACTTAGTTACGTATGGTATAAATTCTGTACACAATACTTGCATTAACAAGAGATTCTCACACTACAGCTGAGTGTGGTCTGGCTTTAATAACAACCTTTCAAAGTTTCTGTCTAAACTTTGGGGGCCTGAGAATGACATACCAGAACAACTTTATGTTTCCTATGCTCGTTCCATTCTGTTTTGTAGCCAGACATGAAAAGGTATTAGAAATTTGAGTCCTTCTATTCAGAGGCTTTTATTTGTTAGAATAAGAGCCACTTTTTAAAGGGCCCCTTTCTCCGTCCACCAAGCTCCTTGTTATAGCACTGTAATGGCATGTGACGCGGCGAACTAAGCCAGCTACATGGCCACACCTACCTCAAAGAGGGTAGACTCTGCAGTCCTGATATATCTCCTTAAGGAAAAGGGTCATGAATGGCCCTCATGATTCTGGGGTTCTCATTTGTGGTCACCACGTACTCAGCTCTCTCTCCCTGCTATGGGCAAAAATGACTCATGCCCCCTACCTTGAGGACAGTAATCCAGGTTGCTCCATTCAGTCGATAGCAGCATGCTCAAAGTTCAGAATTCCATCACCTGGCCGGGATGAGGCACCCCTTGGTCTGGAGACTTCAGGAAATAAAAAGACCAGTAGTCTGTCCCTTATGTCCCCCTCCCATCTGCACTGAACTGAGAAAGATACCGTATTTTTCAGACTATAAGACACACTTTTTTTTTTACCACATTTTTTGCTTCAAAAATTTTCCCCCTATTTTCCTCCTCTAAAACCTAGGTGTGCCTGGGGTCCGCACCATACGATGCACCTAGGTTTTAGAGGAGGAAAATAGGAAGAAAATTTTTGAAGCCAAAAATGTGGTAAACTGCGTTTTATAGTCCAAAAAATACGGTAACTGACAAAAACACTCCCATTGGCTGGGAGGGATGGGAAATACAGCAGTCAGAGTGGAAGCAATTCTGAAATCCCACTTAGCAGGCATTTCAGGAGACCCCCACCTTGAGTTGGAGAATGTTCATTAATTATGCCCAGATTCTGCTTCCTGAAAGAGCCTCTCACCCCCAGTCTATTATTCTCCGTGACCATTGGCTCCACCCTTTTGAAAAATTTCTTTTTCTAGTAACTTCGGCTACCACTGAAGTTGGCACTGAGAATAGGCCTTCTTTGTGGGCTGAGCAGTTTTCTCTGGCAGCTTCCTGCCTGTTGGGTTGTGGTCCGCTCCTAATCCAGAATAGTTGTTATTGTAATGCTACAACTCTCAGAAATGTTGCTGACTTCTTTCTGATTCTAGTCAGCTTCATGCAGCAATAGCCAGATCTAAAATTTTGGCGAGATGTGACTCTTAGATTTTCTGTGTTTCTCATCTTTTTTACCTCTACGTGTGTTCCCTGCTTCCTTCTTCATTTGAGGTTATCTTTTCTCTCTCAGCTTTCTGTTGGGGACCTGTTCCCTTCATCTCTTTTTCCTGAACCATTTATCCTGAGGGAAAGAATTCACTGAGTGCCCCGTGAATTCACACAGCGGGTTTAATGTCAGGTGTGATGGCTATACCCTGGATCTGATCCTGACCCGAAGTTGAGTTTTAATCAGCTTTTGTTCCTTCAGAGGCCTTCTTCATTCTGTTTTTAACCATTTGGGGTTGAGAAGTTAGTGCTTCTTCCAGTCTTTTAAGTCTGGACTTGAACATTCCTGATATAAGCCAACCAAATATTTTTTGATATTTCTTACTTGCATGGGTTTTTTTTTATCCTACTCAGTTATTTTTTTTTCTCATTACATTCCTTGACTTTTCATCTTTTCCTTTTGCTTTTTCCTCTAATCTTGTTTTTCACCAGTTTCACAGAGGCCATGTCTCCTGAACTCTATGAGGGCGCCAAACTATTTTCAGATTTTTCTTTTGCATCCACATTGCTATATCCAGTAAGCCCTTTCTTTGAGGATTCCAGAGGCTGTTCCTTTGCTTTTCCAGAACATATTCTTTTTTACATGGCTTGTGTTTTTCTTCTCCATTTTTTATTCCATTAAAAAGTGAAATCTGCCAGGTATGTATTCTAATAACAAATAAGCTCCTTTACCTTCCACTTTGATCTACAGCCCAGGGCAGGTTGGCCTATACAAATCCCAGTTCAATTCTCAATTTCTTGAAGGCTTTTGCTCAGATAAAATCTTTATTAGCCCTCCCTCCTTGATTTTCTGGTTTGGGTGGGAAATATGAAAACAATGTAGTGCATTTGCTGCTCCCAGGATTACTCCTTTCTTTGCTGTCTGTTACATTGCTGTATTTATGGGGACTGGCCTCTGAGTGTAATGTGTCCTTGCAAGGTCCCTTCCACTTTCTTCCCAGTTGTTTTCTAGGAATAGTTGGCCTGCCTGAGTGTGCAAAGATGGAAGGAGGAAGGGGGATGGGGTGTGTGTATGTATGTGTGGTTTGGGGGCAGAGCACAGTTATCTCACCAGCACAGACACCTGCACTGATGGGGATTTAAAGTTGGCTGCAGTTTTACAGCCAATGGAGTTCTTGAGCGTCTGAATCAGATAACCAACTGTAGAGGGTGTTTGAAGTGCCTTCTTTTTTTCAGGTGGTCCTAGTTTCATAAGGTTTAAGCTAGTTATGGCATGACAGGTTTTTTTCCCCTTTCCTTAAATCGAATCAAGTGTATGATTTATGTTTATGTTAAGTGTGATCCTTCCAGGTTCTGGTATTAACTGTTGATTTGAGTTTTATGTATAGTGATTTCTTGGGTTATTTCCTGCGTGTTCAGAAGTTGAGAGAGTTGACAGGATTCCAGGCACACGTGATTTTACACTGCAATTTCTGGCTCTGTCTTCTGACACCTAGAGAGAAGCGCCCTTGTTGTTAAGTCTGGTAGTAGAGTTCCTAAACAGTAGATATTATGGTATCTTTATATTTGGCTTTTTATTAGCAAGGGGAAGACTTGTACGGTTTCACTTGACCCGAACTTTATCTCTGTTTCAGATCCCAGCGGCAGCAATGTTTCACTTCTTCAGGAAGCCTCCAGAGTCGAAAACGCCCTCGGCCCCAGAGAAAGAAGCAGATGGATTTGTCCTTTTAGGTGAGTCTTTTACGAAATGAAATTGTAATTACATGGATTATTTTTCTTTTCAAAACTCACTTGAAAGTTGTAGGATTCATTTTTCAAGGTATTTCCCAGTGATTCCAGAATTAATTTATATGAAATCTATAACAATAAAATTCATTAATCATTTAGAATATTGTCATCAAGTCAGATTCTTCTTATGTATTGGTTTAGAATGTCCTTCAAATTAAGTTTGTAAAATTATCCCTTTTCTTTCTCTGTGATATGCTCGTCAGCCTTTTTAATTGTTAAAAACCAGAAGTCTTGAAGAATGATTATAATTGCAAGTTCTGTTTTATAAATAGCAAGGCTTTCTTCTTAAATTAGCATCTTAAATTAAGTTAGGAATCTGAAATATAAATATTTGTGACTGCAGTATATTTTTCAATCCAGTATTAAATAGTGTCTGCTAAATGTTTAAGCCTAGTTTATTTCCTATTATAAAATTAATAATATAATACTACTTAAAATTATTAAAGTTTCAATGGTTTAAAAATATTTTTCAGCTCGATACTGCATTTCTCCCAAGGGGAATTCTGAAAAATAACATTTTCTTCTTGTCATTGTGCCTTTCCCTGAGGAAGGCATTTGTATTCTGATGAGGAGGAACCAAAACCAGGTTTTGTTTCCCCTTGTGGCAGGCGTCCTCCTCCACCCTAGACCCCCTCCCACCAAATCTGGGCCCCTTCTCTGACAGGATTTGCATGAACTGCTGGGGTGTTTACCCCCTGGGATGTTTCTCAGGTTCTGGTTTCCCACCTCCTCCTTTGTCCTGGCCCAGGCAGACACGGGTCCCCTGCTATCGGTAGGATTGCAGAGTGATCCTGAATTTTCATCTTAGACCCTCCCAGAGCTCTGCCATGCCTGCGACCCCTCACATTCTGAAGTGTGGTGGGTGGGTCTCTGCCTCTCACCTTTGTCTTTAGGATCTGATCTCTTGTAGAAAGGACACAGAGGTTTTCTGTCTCTGGCCCTTCCCCAGTCCTTGGCTTTGATCTCTGGCTATCAGGGTAGAGTTTTTCTCCTAGTTAACTGCTCCCATACAATTATCCCATCCTTTCCACAGTCGAGTTCTGGCAGGCCTATGTGTTCTTCTGAATCTGCTTCGTATACCCCTGGGACAGGGGCAGTAGCTGGTGGTCGGAGTTGTTTCTTTCCTGACCGGGTCCCCTATACTTGAAGCAAAAGATTGGGGCATAGGGCCTGTGATTTTTCTAGGGCGCCGTCTGACTGGAACAGAGTGGGGTGCTGTGGACGTGACTGCTTATCTGGCCTTTCTTAGCACGCCAGGGATTAGTGACTTGGCTTCAAAGTCAGAACTGGCTCTGTCAACACCAACTTCTGTTCCTCGAAAGCTGCCAGTGCTGCTTCCCTTTCACTGAATGAATGAGCCTCACTAACAGCAGAACTTCAGGGATGTCTCTGATCTCCTGTGAAGTGTGAAGTTGCCGCTTCTTCAGGAGTTTCACAATAAATTCTTCTCTCAGAAATTTGCTTCAGTAAAGCCTAATTTTCCCAACTCTTTTGTATTCTTTCTTCTAAAACACCTCTGTAGTCTTAAGAACATAGGCACAGAATCTTGCATTTTTCTATTCTATTTCATAGAGATCTACATTATTCTTTTTTTAAATCAAATTGCCATTGAAAGGATGTGAGTTTAGTGTACAGAGATTTAAATAGAAGGCAGATCAACAGGAGAAAAGCATACAGATTTTTACATGTCCATGGTAACCCTCATAGAAAAATGAAGGCCAAAAGAAATAGTGAAACCTAAGTGCTTGTATACCAGGTTGAATAACGAAGTGGTTGTGGAGAAGAGACTGAAACATGTGGGGAGGCTAACAGAAGGTAGGAGGATTTTAACAACCTCTGTCTGTGTAGTTCTCTTGGCCTCGACTCCCCATCACTGGGGACAAGAATGCTCGTTCCTCCTGGCATCTTTCACATGGGGGCTTTATCTCTTGCTTCCAGTTCAAAATCATTTTTATGCCTAAGTGGTATATTTTGGGGTGGTGTATCTTCCACCCTTCACCATTTTGGCAAGTTATATCACCTCATGGGTGTGATTTCCCTTATCTAGAAAGTGAACATGATAACAGTACCAGCCCCATTGAGTTATTGAGGGGATTAAATGAGCTAGTGTGTGTAAAATGCTTAGAACAACCCTGTGAGTGAAGTGTTGGATTATATTGTAACGGGGGACACACCCACGAAGTCGGGGAGGGGTGTGAGCCGCACAGGTGTCACTGAACACTCTGCCCCCTTGCTGAACAAGGCGGCCACAGGCGGGAAAAGGCAAACATGGCGAACGCTGGCCCTCATTGGTTGGAAGGCTGGGCACTCCCACCGGCTTTCAACACGCATGGGATTCTGGGAGAGGACTTTTAGCTGGAGTGCGGGAAGCAAGAAGTCAGCTCTTTCTTTTCCCCTGGCACGGGTGGCTGTGTCAACGGTGGTGAGTGCAGGCCTGTGAGCTGCAGTAGGAAGAGGGCCTCACGTGTCGGAGGCCTGGGGGCACAGACTCGGATAGGTGCCCGTCTGCAGCTGGACTGCAACTGGGGACCAGCTAAGCCACCTGCGTTTATAATATTGGGTGGGAAAAGAGGTTCCTGGCACAACCTTGAACTGAGCTGACAGAGTAACAGAATGACTTTTCTTTGGGTGTCTTAGAGGGAACGGGCTTTGAAGCAGAAACTTGCCATTATTTCCAAAGACCTTGGTGATAATAGATTTTTGTTCTTGTGTTATTTTCAGTTCCTGAACCTATGTAGAAGTTGTAATGACAGATATTTAAGTAGCTATTTTTGATGTCATACTCTTACTTTTTCTTTCCTCTTAATTTTGTTATTCAGATATTTTAGGCAGAAACTTGCGATTAAATAAAAAAGTCCTTTCTTTTCCACCGAACTCTGTCTTTCGAGATTTGCCTTGTAGGCAGCAAGCAGTAGGAACCCCGCTACTGGTTGGGTTCGGTAACACTATCTCCATATATAGGCGAGAACTTTTCCAAGTTCCTCCAGCTAACGTACAGCAGATATGAAATTCACTCAGTCTGACTTTAGAGCTTACCTCCTACCCTCTTAAACTCTAAGCCATCCATTTTTAAAATGTCATATTATCATTTTTAATTTTAAGATATCGACATTTTTGAGATTAAAAAATATTGTGTTCCTTACTGTTTCAGAGAGAAAGTGCTGATTTTCTTTGTTTTGTTTTAATTAAAGAGTGTTGGCATATTACTATTCTTAAAGTTTGGCTTTAATTTTGGCTACCCTCAAAATTTTCACTATTTAATATTTTAAATACAAAATATTGTAGAAATCTATAATCTTAATGAAGTTGAGATTGGAAGATGGTATACATTGTTTAGTTAGCAAAAAAATCCTTCAGCAGAGAAGGACTTAACTGAATTGACTGATAAAAGTCAGGACAGAATATTAGGAATATAGTTAATTGTCTTTAAAAATAGGATGGTGATGTCTTTTTAAAAAAATGAATTTCTTCTGCTGAGTTGCTCTTTTTTATCGTGTGGTTCTGTACTGACTTACATTCTCCTTTAGTCTCAGAACATACTGCGGGGGATATTTGGGAAAATGTCAAATGGAGCAAATGGTAGATATGAAATGCTATTATTAACCTGGCCCTATACTTACACATCTGTACTTTGGTTATTATGTATCCATATAACTTTATTTTCCTCATGTGCAAAAGGTAACACTGTGGCAAAATAAATGCATATGATTGGCATAACTTCTAACTGATGCAACCAACTGAAGACTTAGAAACATGATTATATTTATGGCAATAATTCACATCAATATGTAGTCTACAGAATTTTTAAAATGATCATTGTATGTGGCCTTTATAACCTGTTTTTAACAAGGTCAGAGTAAATTGTGTTTTTAAAAGTATAAAAAATTTTTTCCCCACTTGAATCTTTTCACCTTAGACGAGTCTTCCTCCTTAACACGAACAGACAGGTTTTAGGTCACAACTATTAGATGGCATTGCCGAGCTGCTAAAGTCAACACCTTGAGACCTGAAATTCAGGGTCGGGGCAGAGCTTAGGCACTTTTGCCGAAATAGGAATATTTGGACTGTCCATATGCAATTGGCTCACTTTTGGATGTAAAGCTTCTCTGTTAAGGTTCCCAAAGCTTTTAGCCTTTGTAAAATGTTGAGTGTGCCGAATAAGAATAAGGAAAAAGGAACACCTAGTAGAAAAATATCTTTACCCTTGTAACCAGTTCCTATTCACATAAGAAGGTAATAGCTATTCATTCATTCAGAAATGAAGTTGAAGTAATCCTCCAGGGTACTCATTTTACACAAAAACAAATTGCAGTTTTCATTTACATCACTGGGTGGCGATTTTTCTTAGTGTTATGCTGCTGTTTAAAACCCCAACAAGCATGGTACTATTTGTAATCACCAAGGTTTTATTCTGTTATGACATGTTTAATTGTTCTTTTAAGACATTGTCTTTAAGTTGATCACAAATTTGCTGCTGTAGTGTACAACCTCATAGTTATTTTAAATTAGGACAAAGGGCTATCTATTGCCTAGATATTGGCATGTAATTGCTTTCAAAACTAAGACAAAAGCATGAATTAGCTTAATCTGCTATAGTTAAATGAAGGAAAAATAACAGCAACAATCCCCCACCTCAGAATATAAAATGAAAAGGGATGATTTAGATTACTGTTGTTCAGTGATACTATTGACCAGATATTGAATATAACTTTGAAGCAGGCAGAATGAATTGGGCAAGAACTATTTCAGAGATTAAAGGAATTGGGTTGTAGTCCAACTGAAATTCATCATCTTTTTCAGAGTATGCAGGTGCTTCTTAAAGTACGGCATAAAGCACTTCTGGTTTCCATAACTCTAATTATTTTGTAAAACTCATTGAATTTAGAATCAGAGTTTAGTAAATCACAGCAGCTTGGATTTTATCTTTCCAGTATTAGTATTAAAATAAGTAATTTATTCTCACCTTCTGTTTTCCAGTTTAAATGGTAAATCAGATTTTGAAATGCAGTGTGTTATTTTTAAGATTGTTTCCTACTGAATTTCTCTTCCTGGGAATCATTCAAACCGTGTATGCACACTAAAATTAAACTATATGTTTTTATATGGAGCTTTTTAGATAATCTCTTCATCTGTGTTCTTTTCTTTATTTAGAAGTGGGAATTTAATTGTGTACAGTAAAAATTTACATTCCAAGGAATGAGGGACTTTGATCATGTGTGGGACTGCAGGCTTTAATTAAAACAACGACAAAACTAAACAGATTTTTAGCACATGCTTCCTGTTTTTACTCCCTAATCTTACAATAGAAGTATACCAAATCTTTAAAAAATATATTGTTTATGGATTAAAAAAGCAACTTACCCTCTCGATATCCCTGTACCCATGTATTTGATACCCACTAAAACTTAAATGACAATTTACCTTTTGGCTTTTCAATTCTAAAGCAATGTGTGCTGGATTTTTCAACTAACTTCATTATTCAGTTGCTTATTTCCCATTAAGAACTGTGGACTTGTATATATAATGGATAGAACTAGCAGAATTTTCACATTTGTTGGTTCTTAATTCTGGTTTACCTGTTAAAGTAGAGGTACTTCAGAGATGAAAATGTGCAGGCCACGCTGTCCTGAGGGGTGGGGGGTGAGGTGGGTACCATCCTTCCTTATCTTCTTGAATGTGCAGAGTGAGAGGGAGCTTGATGGGGCAGGGAGAGGTGCCAACTGTACTGAGAGGCAGAACTGAGCCCTCAGTTTCATGCAATTTATTGTGAGAAAGTCATTCATTCTTCCTGGGGCTCAATAGACTTAGCTGACACAAATGTAAATTAGGACTCTTGTCTCCCTAACTGGAGTGTTCTAATCCTCCTGTGCAGTAGGGGGCACTTTGAATATACACTGGTACTGGGACCACATCCCTAATTCTGATTAGATAGGCCTGGGGTTTGGCCCGGACTCTCCCCCCCACCCCCAGAGTTCCCCAGGGTAGTTCTAGTGTGCATGCAGGGCTGAGAGCCACTGCAGTTCACTCTCTGTAATTTAGTAATTGTATACCATCCAATAATGTGTTTAAGACACTTGGAAAAAGACCTCATAAAAATACAAAGTTACAGTTTCTCTTCCACTATAGTTAAGCCATAAACAAACAAAAACCAAATAAAACCACAGAATTCCTAGGTTAAACACACTTCCTCTCAAACATTAAATAGGCAATGAGCAGAAAGCTTCAAAATTCTAAGAAATGAAGCTTTCTAGGAGTAATATATTTGGAAACTTAAATGTATATATGTGTGTTTAAGTCAGTAGGGAAGCTGGGAAGTATTTTATTAAATTAATTACACAAACGTGAATTCCAGGTGGACCATGACTCTTTTTGTTTTAGCTACAGTGTAGATTGACTCGAGGTAAAATTATTTGACAGATTAGCACCCATAAACTTTTCTGAGCAATTCTCTGAGGTATTACTTCTTTGAGTAAAAACATCAGGCAGTCATATTTTTAGCATAGCTATTTGGGGGTAACTGACTGGTTTACTACCGTCCTATTTCCTTCAGTAGGGAAAAAACGTAAGTATATGTACCCTGTTATATAAATGGAGTCTCCTCGACTGTTTCCGTAGAGGCTTTCACAGTATTCTGTCTGCCACATCTGAGACCACGTAACTGGGAAATTGTGATGTCTACCTTTATATTTTAACTTAAAGTTTATTCTTATTTCTTTCTGTTGAGGAAATAACTAATGAGGGTGAAATTTAAGTAAAATGTACACAGTATGAGCATTGTACCTTGTACCAGAATTTGTGTAGGGTTGGGGGACCTAGCTATTGTTTTCCTGCTAATCTTAGTAATACTGCAGTAGTCTTTTATATTAAGTGGTCATGTCATTCAGCTTCTGGTTTTTTTTCTCTTTGAGGGCAACCAAAGCATATTATGAAGGGAAAAATTCCTATTGGGGTTATACATTAATCTTTATACATGTGAAATGATGAAATTTTTTAGCATCTTTTTGTTTATTATATCATGGTAGAATTATGGCATTACCTCTGAATAGCATTATCTAATAAATTAAACCAGAAGAAAAATGCCCTAAATTAGTGTGATATAATCTTTTCATATATTTTAAAATATTTTTAATTTTTAAATTTTTTTTAGATATTTCATTTTTATAGAGAGGGGAATGGAGGGAGAAAGAGAGAGAAAAACATCAATGTGTGGTTGCCTCGCATATGGCTCCCACTGGGGACCTGGCCTACAACCCATGCATGTGCCCTGACTGGGAATCAAATTGGCGACCCTTTCGTTCACAGCCCATGCTCAGTCCACTGAGCCACACCAGCCAGGGCAGTCTCTTCATTTTGTAGAATCACTGAGTGAACATCCCTGGTGTTCACCTTGCCTGCCCTGGGCGCTCTGCTCCTTGTTAAAGGCACTGCAGATTGCTGGGCCTGACCCACAGCACATGAGACAGAATCTTTGGAGCTATAGCCCAAGAATCAGCATTTTTTAAACCTATGCAGGTGATTTTTATGTGTGCCAATGTTTGGGAATTGTTGGAATACTTATTTTATAACGTGTGGTAGGAAAAGAAAACCTTCTAGGAAGTGAGACACACTGTAAAGTATATAGATGAAGAAGAATCTGGGCTATTTACAGGGCCAGTGAAAAGTTTTCGGCTAACTAGAGAGAGTATGTCTTCATACCCAAATGGGAAATGAGTCTACAAGGGTGGTTTGTTGTTGACACTTGAGCCATTCTGAGACATTAGCATTTTATCCCATTGACAGTAATGAACTGTCAGATATCTGTCCATTTTAAAACGGTGAGCTAGTGTTTTGTTTTGCCTTTTTATTAGAAATTTACTAACAACTTTTAAAACAGAGATAGTTGTTAGTTTCATTACAACTGAGAATTATTTTTAAATTTTCATTTTTAATATTTTTAAAGATGATTACAACATCATCTCCTGAACACATCAGTGAAAAAGTGTGCAAGTATGCTCATACCAGGTTGACAGGATAAGACAGTGAAACAACGGCAAGTCAGTGAATTATACAGGACCATCATGCTGCAAGTCATTCTATCAAACACCTTAAGTCTGACTTTTCCAACATCCTTTAGCTTCAACATGATATAAGGACCAAAGCTACTAGTCGTCCTCCAGTGTCTGTTTCCCTTTTCTTCTTAGTGCCATATTACGTTGCCATGTGGCCATTTTCCAGTTGAAGTTTCTGGCCAGTGGGATATAAGAAGAAACATTAGATTGCTGGTTCTAGGAGACCTTTTGAGAACACTGCAGGTAGAAAATGGACATGATGAGGTAGTGGAAGACTGCTGCCACCTTGGACCACGAGGACTAGAGTACACTGTGAGGATAACCCCAGAGTAAGCTGGGAAAAGCTTGGGTCCCTGAAGACTGCGGAGCTGCCACACGTGTCTTACATGTTTTCCTGTGAACCTTCTTTATGTGAGACAGGGGTAGACTGTTCTCTGTGAGCCACTATTTGTCATTTGCAGATGAACCCAGTCCTAATGAGTATTGGTACTGAACAGGAAATCATAATATTTGGATTCTAATTTATATCGTATCTTTGCTGTGTGACCAAGCAAGCTACTTACTATTTCAACCTGCTTTTCTTTACATATAAAATGTAATAACATTATGGGTTCCTTATCACATTGTTAGATGAGATAATAAGAGGGAACTATACATAGACTTCTTTATTGACAAAAGTGAGTACAAAGAACTTTTATTCATTTGCTATTTCTGATAAATTCAATGAAATGCTTGGGAGAATGATTCTGAGACTCATCTAGGCTTAGCTGGAAAGAAGGGACTGATCATCAGTGATGTGTGACAGGCCAAGGAATGGGGAGCGTTCTACCACGGCCACACACAGGCCTTCTGCCACCTCAGACTCACAGGCCATTGCATGTGCGTGCAGTGACTTCACCGGAATGTCCATTCATAATCATTACAAGCTGAAGAGTTTAAATGATTCATTAACTAGTGAGACATTTTTAAAGAATTAAGAATTGCTGCTACACTCTGGTTATCAGTTAAAGTAGAAATGGATTCATTTCCTACAATTGGTATTTCCATCAAAAATGGCATATACTTTTATGACTATATATGTGTGTGTATGTATCATTTTAATGATAAATATTAAGTGTACTATACAAATGCCTTATAGTATTAATGACTTAAAGAAGTTATTGTTCTGAAACGTTTCACTATTCTAAGTTAAATAGCTCAGCTCTAAAGTTATGGAACAACTTATTTTTATTTCTTTTATTTATTATTTCCTGAAACACAAGCCAAAAATATGCTTGGCAGCACCAAAGGAAAACTGTAACCCTTAAAATAGTTTGTTGATGGATTGCTTGAAGGAGTTGAAAACTGTGATAACCAGCCATTGCCCCTTGTTGCTGTCACCGTGTTTGGGGTTCTCGGCCACGGTGCATTTGCGGGCTGAGTGGAGTAGTCGATGAGTCTCTTGAAATTGTAGGCAAAATTTTGTATTTGTATTTTTCTGGGGAGAAGGGCCTCTGCATGTAATCGGATTCTCAAAGGTCTAAGACTAAAAAGGTTAAAGAACCCCTTTTTTTAGATGTCGCCACATATACCACTGTTTACTAGCCACTTGGACTGTGGTGTCATAAGGTGTTTTATCTTAATGCCAGAGGTAGCGTAGTCATTGTCAGAGGGAGGGTACATATCGCTGGCCAGTTCTCCTGGTTTGTCTTTAGACAACAAACGACTTTAGAGCACCTACATAAAAATTAGGGAATAATTACTATAGTGTAAGATAATATAGCAAATGATATGTCTACATTGAGGATACAATTTACGTGGCAAGACATACAAAAATAAAAATTTAGATAACATTATAAAGCAATGATATCAAATACTTAACGTGTCTGATAGAATGACTTACAACATGATGGCCCCCTACAGTTCATTAGTGTGTTGTTGTTTCTCTGTTGTATTATGTCAATCTGGTATGGGTGATGCAGTCAGGGCATGAGGCTACAGTTTGTTTTTCGTGAAAAAATAGGCAGATGATAATGGGGACGTACAGCTCCCAAACAGTGACTAAACTTTTTACTTGTAATAGGAAACATGTAACTAGGAACTAGTAATGACAGTTTGCTCTTGGTTTGCCTTTGTGTTAACCTCTCACTGTTCTAACCAGCATGTTTGTCTGCTCCCAGACCCACAGCCCAGCATTCGTTACACTGAGTGCCTGGCCTCTCTCACTTCGTCTGTGTCTTGTTCAGTCTTCAAATCTCAGATGAAATTCAGTCTCTAGGTCTCTGTGGTCTCTAGACAGCTCTGTCTTTGATCTCATGTTGTACGTTTTCTCCTGTCATTTGTTTCTGAATCACATAGTATTGTGTAACAGCTCCTATGTTAGTGTTTTGTAATGTTACTGAAACTTCTGTTTTTGTATGTCTTGCTACTGGGTTGTAACCTCCCTACAGAAATCTCGTCTGCTGGGTATTTTACATAATAATCAGCACAGTGACTTCCAAAACGTAGGTCTTCAGTCCACATACTGATAACTGGTTTGGGAGTGACTTCTAAATCATTTATATTTGGTTAGAAAACTTGGTAATGTCTTCTGTTAAGGCGTTTTTTCCAGTGAAAATACTTCTCTGTTTGACTTATGTCACCTATCACCTGAACTTAAAGTATTGTAATACTAGCTATTATATTAGTGCAAACTTAACTAAGCATTCAGAGTACGTTTGCCTCTCCAGATTCATGCACAAAGTATTCACCTGCATGACCATGTGCTTCAGGTGAGGCTGGATTTATTCTCAGTCCTGAGAGGCCATTCTCATTTGTCTAAGCCAGTAAGGGTGGCCTAGTCTGTCTTGTCAGAGATTACCATAGTTCAGAATGGATACCTGTGACAGTTCAACTAACTGGGTGTGGACGAAGGTCAGCTGAGGGGCTCGTCGGCAGATACCAAAGGGACATCCATCCTCCTCTTCTCCTGGAGACTCTTTTACCTGGATGAAACGCCTGATGACGTTGCATCCCTTTCTGCCTTCTTTGCTGAGGACAGGAGGCCTCAGACGGTGGTAACATGTTAAAGACGGCAGGATAAAATGAGAAAGCAACCTGGTCTATGATGACATTATTGAACTGATAGGTTTACTAGTCTGGGAATTGTCAACCTCTGGACTTCTTGTTAGGTAAGAGAATAAGTTCCCTGGTTAAAGTTTAAACCACTTCTAGATAGGCTTCTATTACCTGCAACTGTATGTCTAGAGCAGCGATTTTCAACCTTTTTCATCTGACAGCACATATAAACTAATTACTAAAATTCTGTGGCACAACAAAAATATATATTTTTGCTGACCTGACAAAAATAGATATAGTTTTGATTGATTTACAAAAAAAATAATAATAGCAATTACCTACCCTTTTTATTCCAAAGTGACTTTTTAGAAAATCAGATACCTATATTTGTATGTAAGCATTTCTGATACCAAGAATTAACCAATCAGATGCAACCTAATTATGTGATGTGACCAGTAAGATGAAACTCTGTTATATGACCTACTTATTGGGTTGGCCAAAAAGTTCATTTGTTTTTTCTGTAATTTGGCTGTAGTAGCACTTAGTTGTCTTTAACTTCATCATAACAGTTCTGTTAGATTGTGCTGTGACAGCTGTAATGTCAGTGTGCATTTAAAAGAAAACACATCAAAATTGGTGAATTTTTTTATAGCCATTTTAATACTGAAGATGGAAGAAAATATGCAACATTTTTGGCATATTGTGCTTTATTATTTCAAGAAAGGTACAAATGCGACTGAAACACAGAAAAAGATTTCTGCAGTGTACGGAGAAGGCGCTGTGACTGATCGAACGTGTCAAAAGTGTTTTGCAAAGTTCCATGCTGGAAATTTCTCACTGGATGGTGCTCCACAGCTGGTCGGGTAGACCAGTTGAAGTTGATAGTGATCAAACCTAGACATTAGTTGAGAACAATCAATGTTATGTCATGTGGGAGATAGCTGACATACTCAAACTATCCAAATCAGTAAAGTTATTGGTGAAAATGAAGAAAGCGTCATTTATTTTACGGAAAAAACTAAATAGACTCTTTGGTCAACCTGGTATTTTTGGTTCAAGACAGGGTATGTACACCAGTTGGCTATTGTCGTGTTGACTGTTATCATTTTGTTAAATTTGGCAATCTAAGGGAAAAGAGGTCAGTGTCCCTGACTAAATAGTCAGGTTTGCATGTTTTAAAAATTCTTGTGGCACACCATTTGAAAATCACTGATCTAGACTGATGTTTAACAGGTGTGCTTGTAATGTTACATCTTCTTTTTGGTGAAGCCCATTTTAGTTTTCAGTGTCCAGACTTCATGGAACTCTTTATCTGTCTGTCTGTCTATCTATCTATCAATCAGTCAATCAGTCATCTCAATAGTGTTTTTCAGTCAATATCTGTATAGGGAAAGTTTATATTTCTGTTCTCCAAAAGTCAATTTTTAACCAAACAATGTGTGGAAATAGCCTCAAGTTACATTTCAAGTAAAATGAGTAGATTATCAGAGTCACATTTGAAAGGCGTGCCTAGTGGCATCGAAAAGGACATGCATGCATTTTGGATATTGCGGGTACCAAGGGAGGCCATGTTACTGCTACATGTCACTTGTGGTGAACAAGCATATTAATTGTTGGGTGACCAGGAAACTGTAACATCCTAACGTAATAGTCTGCAACTTTACTGTGTTTTACTTATGTTTTAAGAAATCAATTGATATACTTAGATTGATAAGCAACACATTGTAATATTTTCCATCTACAGCAATGGAAAGTAGGCATTTTCTTACATGTCCAAGTTTTAGCAATGGATTGACATTAAGCAAGACATTCCTGTACTAACCTGAACTAGCTGTTTTACTAAGTCAGCAATCCTGCTAGTGCTAATACCTAACAGAGTCTTCAACTTAATATAGTTGTAAGTTAATACAGTCTTAAAGCAACCTACCAACATGACTCTCATATCTTTGTGTTACATGTTTAGAAGTGTACCATTTCCAAAACGCTAAAGGCAATAAATGAAATCATAGTCCTTTTTTTAAACATGAAAACTTGGGACAAAAATGTGTTTACTTTTACATCCCAAATTTGTAATTCTAAAGTCACTTTTTAAAGTTTAAAACTAATTATGTATTATTTTTTATATGAATGACATATTAATCTTGCTCAATATGTCAAACTTTAGAGTTTTTAAAGGTGATGATAAAAATGTCATCAATCTTATTGTTAAATGTTTACATTTTTACTATCAGTTGAGCTATGATTGATAACATTTGGCATTAAAGGGCAGGAGTGATACAGTATATCATTTTTAGGACATCTTGGGGATAATTCTAAACAGGCATATACAAATATTTCTGATTGAGAGTTGTATATTCAGAATAGTATAAAGTATGTAAATTATTTTTGTTAAGGAGAGAAAGGAAGATAAATATAGTATAGAAGCTACCTTATATAAAATACCAAATTATGATATGAAGCAATTATAGTAAAAGCATTGCCTTCAGAGTGAGCTATAAATGCCTTTTTAGCCTGTGGGCATCTTTTTATTGCTAGAATTGTTTTAAATTTACCACCATAAAAATTCAGTTATGGTTTCTACCTGTTACAAAAATATGCTAATGCACTCAAATATATTTTGATATTTTAAGTTCAGATATACTTAAACATTTCCCATTCCCCAAAGGAGTGCAGTTTCTTTCAGATGTTTCTAAGTCTCCAAGGTTATAGGCCCTTGGAGCATGTAGAGCTCAGCGTGGCACAAACCTGTATTGCTCAGGTTGTGCTCCGTATGCACCTTCCTGGCACCAGACGGAGATGATGTACTGCCAAACTGTCCTTCCCCAGTTTGTAGGGGGAAAGCGAAATTCCTAGTGGAATTTCAGGGTTTTTGTAAAATTTTCCTTAAATTCTTGAGAGTCAACCTTAATTTTACAAGCAGGTATTAGGCAGATAACATGAATGAATAAAGAGCAAATGGTTATTAAAGAACTAATTTGCAGAGGGACAATCACATTTATTTGTATGGCTGTTTTGTTCTTTGAACATTTATAGTCAGTCATGGTCTTATATTTTTACCTTATAACCTGTAAAATAAAAGAAATCGAATATTTACAGCAGTTTAAACTTAAGTTACTATACATGAAATTTCGCCTAAAATTATAGTTTGTATGATATAATTTAAAATATTAATATTTCATAATATTCTGCAAAGAGCATTTTGACTTCGAGACACTCACTGTATGAATCAATTACATTTTAAAGAAGATGGGAACTCTCGCTTTTTTTTTCTCATTTTATGCAGATCAGGTTTTACAGGGGCATAGAGTCATCTGGTGAATGAGAGACTAGATTAGATTTTTACTTCTACAGTTTTAGTTTGTTTTTAATAACAACATTGTAGTGATAATTTTTTTGTTCTGTATATTTAAAGAGACTGACAGATCCTTCAGTTTATTCTAATCTCTGTTCATGTAAGTGGATGGTACTAAAGCATTTTCTGTTATATTGAGTTCTTTTTCAGAAGTGTGTAATCAGTTTACCAGCTATAAAACAGTTTGAAGACTTTTTTTTAGTTAACATTTTATCTGGCTAGTAGTTCTAATTTAGCCCTGACTGATCTTTTATTAAAATACTCAAGGAGACAGAGGGTAACATTTTATAACCATGCCAAAACTTAAGGGTGGCCGACAGTGTAATGCTGGAACCTGGATGCAGTTAGGCTGAGACAAAACTAGCTCACCTTCTACTCAGGGAACAGTGTGTTGAGAGTTAGTTACATCTTAAAAACATAGAACTTGGCAGATCCTCTCGAGTTCTGGGGTTTGTTCTGTGGAGGAAACAGTCCTTTTTTCCCTAGTCCTGTACTTCCCTCACACTCATCACCGTCTTCTAGAAAACAGCTGGCCAGCGAGTGGAGGAGGGAGGGTGGTGCTGGAGGGCAAAAGAGGAGGTAGAGTTCCCAGCCCTCAAACAACAGAGGCAGGAGTAGAGATGAAATTGGTGCCAGTACTCATGATGTTGGAAATTTTAATTTTTTTTAACGTACTCCCAAGGACCAGGTGGTAGCAACAAGAGGAAAAAGACATCCTAACAGAGAAGAGTTTCACTGGGTGAATGCCCAGGACAGACATGCAAAGGGATTGAGTGCTATGAGCACCAGCCTGCTGCCAGCTGGTGGGGATTTTTTTTAATTGATGTATAATTGGCATACAATATCCTATTAGTTTCAGGTGTATATCATAATGATTCCATATTTATATACATTATAAAGTGGTTTCACCACAATAAGTCTAGTTACCATCTGTCACTCTAGAAAGTTATGACAGTGTTACTGACTGTATTCCCTATGCTGTACATCACATCCCCTCAGCTGGTGGGAATTTATATTTGCTCAGTCTTTCCAGAAGACAAATTGGCAATATGTATTAGAAGCTTTAAAGAAGTAGATCCTCCCTTCCCTGACCTGTGTGGCTCAGTTAGTGGGTGTTGTCCTGCAAAGCAAAAGGTTGCTGGTTGGATTCCCAGTTAGGGCACATGCCTGGGTTGCAGGTTCCATCTCTGGTCAGGGCACAAACAAGAAGCAACCCACTGGTGTTTCTCTCTCACATTGCTGTTTCTCTCCCTATCTTCCCCCTCCTTACCTTCTCTCTAAAAATAAATAAATAAAATCTTAAAAAAAAAAGTAGATTCCCTTTGCCCTAGAAATTCTACTCTTAGGAATTTATTATCAAAATGTAAGCAAATGCAGTTTATAAGACAGTATATTCAGGATGAACCTTTTTGTTGTATGTAATTTATGTGTCTAAAAGTCTCTAGAAGGAAAAACACTTATTTACCTGTGGACCTTATGATTGCAGGTGATTTAATTTCTTCTCCCTTTGATTATTTGTATTTACCTAATTGTATCAGTTATAATGGTATTTAATGATACAAGATCTGTCAGAAAGTATCCAGCCACATAATATGAAAAATAGAGACATTTATTAAAGAAGATAGAAGGTAGAAAGAAACACTGTACATAAGACAATGATGCCTCAAAGATGCTTCAAAGTAGGCATCTTGGGACTTCACACAATTCTCCCAATCACCAACAGCTGCCCTGTCATATTTTCCTGAATCTCATTGACAGTCTGAAATCTCTTCCCTTTCAAAGGTGATTTTAATATTAGGAAAAGCCAGAAGTTGCAGGTTGCCAAATTGGCCCTGTAGGGAGGCTGAGTCACCTGGGTGATTTGATGTTGCTCCAAAAAACTCTGCAGGAGAAGATGCATGAGCAGGGCCTTGTTGTGATAAAGCTGCCAATCACCTGTTGCCCATAGCTGCAGCCTTCTGAATGATCTGAATAGTTTCTGTGGAGGAATGTTTAAGCTTAAGGCAAACTTTGATGTAGATTTGTTGCTTTACTCACTCAGTCGTTTTGAATGTGACAGCCACACAGTACACATGCTCACTCAACAGCTTCTATTGCCCCCACTGACTAGTACAGTGAAGTCATCATTGTTCACACATGTGCATTCCAGTCCACTCTCCTTGGCTGCCAGGTTACATCAATGTGTGCAAACTATTCTCATTATAATATCAATGGCTGGACTTTCTCTGGACAGACCTCCTATGTCCCTGAATCTTTGATTCTGTCATGAAAACTATAGTTCTTCCAAAAGCATTCAGATGTGCATTTTACTCTTTGTAAAGAATTTGCATTGCGCTTCCTGTTTTGAGTTCACCAAATATTTATTGACTAAATATAAATACTATTAGTTTCTCTTAAAATGTTTATATAAATAAGATATAGATACTATTTTGATAGATTGAAGGCCAGAGTATAATGTAGGGAAATCTCATTTTAAACTTTTCATTCATTTTTGCAATAACTTCATAATTTATAATGTTTCTCAGAGGAAGCAATGTCTTGGGGAAAGAAGGTAACCAATTCTGTAAGTTTTTTTTCCTGAATGTTGACAATCCTTTTATTCCCTAAATACTTTCATGAAACCAGCAGTTAGAGTGTTTTAGGAGGCATCCTTCAAACATTGTGGCCAATTTTAAGGTGAAGTTTCACTGTATTTTAAAAATTGTTTATGTAAACTATCATTCTTAATGGATTGTACATGCCTGTACCCTGGTTTATTATAGTCTAATCGACTCGGCAATTTTAATGATACGAATGTGAAGTCACATTCCTTTTTGTAAATTATCTTGCATGATGTTTCTCTGGAACTTTACAATTTTAAATTCTAATCACACTGTGACATATAATTTTTCCTTCACAGTAGATTTTTGTATTGATTATTTAGTTAATAAAGTTAAAATCATGCTGCTATTTTTACACAGCAACTATTTAAAAAAGGTTTTTCTCACTGAGGAATGAGATCCCTTTTTTGTTGCCATTATTGTTAGGTGACCTGGAATGCGTGTTCATGATTCGTTGGCTGAAGGCAACTGAGTTCTTTTCAATTGAGTCATTAGTCACTTGTAGCGAATATATCAAAAAGTTTAATTAAAAAAAAAAAACAGGCCTTTGGTTTTTCTCCATATAGAGGAGCACTACTAAGTAGCTGGAAGTTTATCGCTGAGCCATAGTTTAAATAGGAATTTTGTTATTTCCCAAGAAGAGTTAAGCACCCTTGTTCCCCACCAGGTAGGCATACAGTAGTTTGTTCACCTGCTGTCAACATTGTCCCCACCACAGTTCATCACAGACAGAAGTTTCAGTCTCATCCATCTTTAGGATTTGACTTATGATAATGGTGATGCCTATTAGATAAGAAAGGATGTGGAGAGAAAAACTCTACTAACTTTATCCCTCCATCTTTTTCTAGATCTAAATTCACTTTTACTCCTATTCTCTCATTTTTTGTCACATGCTTCTCAACCGTGCCCTTTCCTTGTTACTTCGAGGCATAGAACTTCCTAAATGTTTAGTCTCAGAGCAAGAACACTCAGGCTTTTCGTGTTCTTTGGCATTATGTCTGTAACGCACTGAATTTCTGGCAGTGGAATTGCAGCTGCCAGAGTCTGACCCCCTGCACCGTGGCCCTGAATAAAGAAACCTCGCCTCTGAGCATGTGCATCTCAGCCGAGACCTTCAACTTTCATTCTAGGGAGACCCAGCATCTTTTACATCTATGTATGTCGAGAATGAATCATTCGAGTCTCACCTTTAGATTCTTTACTTTCCCACGTTTGTCTTCTCACATGATCATAAATGTTGATTATAAATTAAGCAGCATTCCTCCTGGGTTTTGTTGTACTCACAGTTGGATTTTGTAAGGCAAGAGTGTGAACGAGTGAGGTGGATTGTCAATCTTTGTCTACATGAGACTCTTTGAAACTCCACTGTATCTCTGTGTGTTTCTGATGAAACTGTTACCAGTGTGATTGCTTTTCTTGTGAGCTCATATGAGATTCACCCTCTGAGAGCTGAAACTGAAAAGAGTAATTCGTTTAAAAAAAAAAAAAACATGGTCTGACTGGTGAAGTGTCATGATAACTATAATTTGGAAAAACTACAAGGAACTTATTAGATGTGTCTTAGCATAAAATTTTAATTTTCTTAAAAAAATACTTTTTAGAAGATCTGAGTCTAGCCACTGGAGTTAGCCTCGAGGCCTGTTTGGAAATAGAATAACTTGCGGCATGAATTTGGTAAGTGAAATTGTGGAAATTCAGATCCCGTTTGACCACGGGGAAGTGTTTTTCCCCAGCTACTAACTGATGTCAGCTGCCTGAAATTTATTGATCTCAATGCTCTTCCTCATTTGTTGCCAGTAACTCTCCCTCGTGCAGAACAAATGACTCATGGGCTCAAGCTAAATACAACGCTCTGTACAGACTCTCTGCCTCCCAACTGCTCCGAGCGGGCACTGAGTAGTGGGCTGTGCTCTTTGCCAACTGGTTTACTTAATAATGTAGACATTCCCATTTTTTTTAAAAAAGACTTTCCTTTTCAGACATTTCATCTGAAATCTTTTAAGAACAACATAAAACTGGTCCCAAATTTATTGATTTTTCCTGGGCATCTGACTTTGTGAGGTAGAACCGGCTGTGACTAAGTGAGCTCAGTGAACACCCCCTCGGTGCTCCCCGTTCTGTAGGACTTCAGTCTTAGTCTGAGCTCCAGGCGCAGCCAGTAGGAATAGCCTTGTGGTAAATCACATAATTTTCAGTGAGGATAAATCAAATTGTTTTGCTGTATTTAGTCTTAATTCTTATTTCTAATTTTCCTTATTTCTTATAAAAATATTCCTTATTTTTTCACCCATTAAAATCTTGACAAGCACATATCTTTTCTCAATGAAATGCATATCTGACTCTTTGCTGGACTGAATGGAGAGACTAATTTTTTACAACAATGCTTATTGTGTAGATTTTTTTGGACAGGTCTCTCACTGTCCAGTATTTCTGTCTAAATTTTCTCTAAAAGAACTTCTTAATAGTTTTTGCTTTAACATCAGAATTATCAAGTTTCCCAGGGAGTTGCAATATTTAATTTGCTTATCTCTTAAAGACCCATGAACCTGATAACATTCATTTCATCTTTTTAAATTACATTTATTGGGGTGACATTGGTTAATAACATTATGTACATTTCAGGTGTACAGCTTCATAATATAACATCTGCAGACTCCACTGTGTGGTCAACACCCACAGTCTAGTCTCCTTCTGTCACCGTATATTTAATCCCCTATAAGTGTTCCGTACAGTTGTCTGCTTGAAACAGATATCCTATGGGTACCTTTTAGAGACTTTAGGAAAGGGCTAATAACATAAATACAATTTGAAAAATTATTGTGACCTCTCTTGCATTTCTTCCAAAGTATTCTAATAATGAAGGAGCATGGATACACACCCCCTAAAAACCTCTGGGTTGGGCGCTTAGCTTTTAAGGAATTGTTTTTCCCCTTGGGGCTGATGTTATCTTAAACTCAAGTGATTTTTTCACTCAGTGCATAATATAGCTGTGATTATTTTAACAAAGAATGCTTTAAATTATTTAGCATCAAACAGTAAATTAGATGCTGGGAGATTTGCTGTGTTTTTCCTTTGTTGTCGTGTATCTTCTTATATGCCTCATAGACTCCTGGGGGTACTCATCTTCTGGTTGGAGAAGTATAAATCAGAGTTCCTTAGTTGCTTACATGACTCTGTCTAATGAGACCAGAAGTGTTTTAGAGGATAATTTTGGTATTCCTTCAGCCTCCTTCATAAGGGCTGTTAAATGGCCTTTTGTTTGGGGAGTTGCTTGGAGTGGATTTCTAATCAGGCTGACTCTCTGCCCATTTGTCTGTCAGAGCAGACAATTCCACATTTAATTGGCAATAGAGGATTTTGCACTTCAAGTTCTTGCCAGAAAATATGTTATCAGGATCTTTTTGTTGTCAAGTTCTTCTCAAAATCTCGGTAACAAGCAATACTGATGGTAGACTCCCTGAAAGATAAATAACTCACTCATTACTGAAAATATGTCTTACCCTTTTTTTTTTTTGGATATGGACTGTCTGAGAATCTGTTGGAAAATGCCCATATATTCATGGGCCTAGTATTTCACCTACAAGTTCAGGAGACTCATAGCATCCTTGTAAACCATTCATGGCTTTCTAGTCAGTTAATCATTTTTTTCAGTAAATTTTTATTGAGTGCCTACACAAATGCTTACTGAGTGCCGAGTGTTCAGACACCATGCTGGTAAACACTACGAATAAACACATCTCTGTTTCTGGAGGAATTTTATTTATAGTGAATTACTGTAAGCATCATCAAGTATTTTTTTGGTGACATTAATGAAGATATATATAGGTCAATTTTCTGTGAGAAGGCTGCAAAATAATAACAATTCTCATTTTTAAAATAACAATGGAGCATTTTCTATAATGTTTTTTGTAAGTATTATGTGAGTACATTCCCCCTTTATTTCTGCCATCAATGTCAACCAAATCGGTAGATGTTTGGACTAAGAAATGGCTGTAAGGCGACTCAGTTTTTTTAGAATTTTGCTTAGAAATCACTTCTTCACGCAGACCCACCTGACTTAACAAAAAGTGTTTGAGATTGAATCATTGCAGACCTGATTCTTTCGGAATATTTTTCCCATTTTGTGGTATATCGTATAACTGGAGATCCTGTTCGGCCAGTTCAGTCCAAGCTTGTGACTATCAAGTGACCAGGCTTTACTGTGGATGGTGCAGCTTTAACTTCTCAAGTTCTGTTTGCCGTGACCTCTTTCACCTTTCCTCCCCCAGCCCTGTTTATTGTTACCTGCCCCTCTTCCTTAGTGGTTATTTAATGGCAAGGTGAATGACAATCTTGTCTTAAAATGGACTCGTCTCACAGTGAGTTGGAGCCCAAAAGCAGACCCTGGTTTTTCCTGTGGCGTATCAATGCCGAGCTCTGTGGGTATCGGTTCCCCCAGCTCTAGGGGCACCGACCTCACTGATTATGGGACTGTCAGATCTTTCTTACAGTGGTTTTGTGTTTTTTCTCCTTAGGTAATTTTCGAGATAATAGAATGTGTTTTTTTCTGTAAGGTAATGGAATGAGCTTTCTTAGACTCTTTTTCCAATTGACGATTCGAACGTTAAATATGGTATTACAATATTATTGACTGTATTCCCTATAGTGTACTTTGCATCCCTGTGACTATTCTGTGTGGTGTCAGATGGGTATGAGATTTATTGGGATGATCCCTTACTGGGTTGTACACTTAAAACTGATATAATATTTTATGTCCACTGTAACTGAAAAATAAAAAGTTATTTAAAGTAAAAAAAGGTTAAATATGTTTGTGCTTTCACCATTCATAAACTTAGGCCTCAAGTTAAAATTTTTTTTTTATTTTTATTTTTTTTAACTTTTTTTTTATTTAAATGAATGTTCAAGTACAGTTTTCACCCCCTTACTCCCATTCAAGTCCTCCCACCCCCCCACCTCCCACCCAATCAAGCCCTCCCACCCCCCCTCCCTACCTCCCTCCCATTACCACCCTCCCCCTATCTTTTATCCATGTGTCCTTTAACTTTAATCCTATAAACCCCTCCTCCTCTCCCTCGAAATCCCTCTTCTCTCTCCTCTGGTCACTCTCCACCTGTCCTCTAATGCAGTGTCTTTGACTATA